>LTAE01006494.1:0-25214 GCA_001647135.1 Pontederia paniculata
AGGGGGTGGGGGCGGTTGGGGGGGAGGAGGGTCTGCCATCACACGCAAAGAGGCCTTGAGTAGCAGGCCACAGATATTAGTTGACTCATCCAGGCCTTACCTTGTGGTAGTTCAGTAGCAGAAAGGAAGCGGTCCAAATAATTTACAGAAAGATAGGCGGTTAAAGGTCCCAAGTTATAGCGTGCACGAACCTGTTCCAATCCACAGCAGAAAAAAAATGCACAGCACTTGAGTTACGTGAATTGACAAAACGACTACAAACGTAAGAAACTAAGAACAGTAACTGAAGCCTCATTTAAACGAAAAAAAAAAGAAGAGGCGGAATGGATCAAAGTAAGCAAGCATTGATGCTTCATAGCTCAAATAAAACAGAGTCTAGGAATCAAAAGACTTAAAAGATCACCATGCAACAATTGTATGATAAACAATTGTATGACACAAGCACCAATATCGATGGATACTAAATATGTATGATAAACTATTGTATAAAATCTAATAAAAATATTAAACAAAATTCTGGGATGCTAATTGGTGGAATTGCATTGACGATTATTCTTGAAGAAGATAAAACTTTAAATGTGATTATTTATGAGGGTGTTGAGAAATATAACCAAAGAAATTGACCAAAGGTTTTACTATTAGAAATTTTACTATGGAGAAAAGTTATATTAATAACATTTCTTCTGTGATAGCAAACTGAGACATACAACCAGGTAAGCTGGACACGAGCTAGGTTAAGTCAGACCTTCATTTAAATAGGCTAGACCTATTATAAAATTAGAAGATTTAAATTTGACTTATGGTCTATGATAGACCAAACAATTAAATTTGGTCTAGCTTATTCGATATATTTAAGAGGCCTAACCTAACTTATTAGTTTATTAAGTCAAACTAATAAATTATTTTTTATAATTATAATTAATTAATAAATGTTGTTTCTTGCGATAAAAAATAAGAGATTAAGTATAACAACGATATATATCATAAAAAAATATCTTCTCATGCGAATATGTAATTAAAATAAATTTGTAGTTTCAAAAACAACAAATAATAAAAGGCATAAAAAATATCTCATGATCAAGTTTTAATTTTAAAATGCAAAATAATAAATAAATTTATAGTTTAATTCAACATATATAAATAATAAAAGATCCATAAGATAAAAATAAATTAGTAGCTTCAACAACGAGTCAACGACAAATAAAAAAATATTAAAAACAACGTAGTCATGATTCAATTTTAATCTAAAAAATACAAAATCATAAATAAAATTTGTTGTTTACTCCAACATATGCAAATAATAAAAGATTCAAAACATATGTCTTCTCAATTTACACTTTTCTTCATCTATAACATAGCACATTCTATCACACTCTTAACATATAATAGATTAATAGTTATATTATTAGTTTTAAATTTTGGCCTCATAAGTTATAAGACCAGATCTTATATAAATAGATTAAGCCTATTTAAGTAGATAAAATTTTTAAAATTTAATTTGATTTATTTCGATAATAAGCTAGGCCGAATTATACCAAAATTAAGTCGAGATGGCTCACGAACGGGTGGCTTATTGCCACCCCTACAGCCAGGTATATATTGATAAGTCAAAAGAAATGTCGATGTAAAGAACTTGATAAAAAGAAGCCTGACAAAAAAACTGCAGTTGCAGATGTTAGTGAAAGGACTACAAAGGATGTGGTAGTAAGGCTACGTTGGGAAAGGGAAAGGTAACGACAGGGAGAGAAATGGAATGTGAAACTTTTTATTCTTCATTAAAAAAAAGGATAATTTTTATTTAAATATGAAGAAAAAAATTAGTTTTAATTTTCTTTTCAAAATATTTGCTATTAACAAATAAGGATAACTTTTATGCTACCCTCTATTACCCGCATTTTCTCTTAATTCAAACACATCAGAGGGATGAGATTAAGTTTAATTTTAAAATATCTAATTATCAGTGGTGAAATGTCAACTCCCATGTCAATGATATTGGCTGTTGAGTTCAATGAATAAATCAAGCCCATAATGCAGTGAAGTGTTAACCAAAACATACAAGATATTTTGCACTCAAGAAATGCATACATGTTCTATTGGAATGGTTGCTATGGAGCATCTGCAATATGAATCCAAAACACTAATAAATAGGATAAACCCAAAGGCAAAGGATATAAACATGTGACAACGTTGCACCAAAGACGTTTGATAACATTCCGTGTATATTTGTGTCCTTGTTCATTATGGATGGTTGGTTAAAAGCATATCTATAAACATTCATAATGCATAATCTACAATAAATTAAGCTATATTTCAACTCGCAAACAACTAATACTACACACAGGAAAACAAAAAATGAGAGTATATTTTGAAAACTCAGGAATGTTAGATAAATTTTCAAAAACAAAAGGAAAAAAGTACGAGTAAGATAAAGTTCCATCTCCCTCCCTGAGAGAAAAAGTACGAGTAAAGATTAATTGCCAAAAATGTTGTAGTACGGCGTGACTTTATAAGAACTGACACGATGCCAAGGAGACCAACCACAATATAAGATGTTTTTAATAGTCAATTAGTCATGAAATGAAGCAGAAATCAGCTGAAATACATACAAATTCAAGATCTCACAATGTAACATCATCTATTTATCCTAACAAAAAGATGTAGTTTTAGCCATTAAAGTATAATGGATGGACAATTCACTGAACTACATGCTGGCAGACCTTGATAGTGATTTTTTTTTCTCAACAAACTCGGGCTTTTTCAGAGAAATTTGTGAGGAACTGAATCAAAGTCGTCAAAGTCATATCTCGGACGCTCTCTCCCAATCTGCATATATTTGGCATTTCAATCAAGAAAAGAACACAAAAAAGAATCCACATTTATTAACACTCACCTTAGAGAGATAAGCAGGATCACATGCGAGCTGTTCATCAATTGAGCTTAGCTTCTTTGATAGTGCAATTAGCCTGTTATAAGGAAAACAAAAACAATCATCCATTTTCCTTTTCTTTTAACCAGCATTAGTAACAGAACAAGTCTCAGTAATATTTTCTAAGAATTACAAACAAGAAAAAAGTATGAAGTTGCTTGACAAAATCTTTTTCCATCAGGGCAGAAATGTATATGTGGATTAGCACAATGAGAAGAAATCACTATCCTGACACTTTTCAGAATGTCTATCAAGAAAACTTAAATTTGGCATAGCTAAGTAGGCTGAAAATTAGTTAGAGCTAAAGCATTTTTTAGGAGTTGAAGCAAATAAAAAAAGTATTACTGTGGCAAAACTCAGTTTTCCAGTTTTAAGTAGGGTTTGGTACAGCATGTGGGCACAATACCAGGCCAAGCAACACAGCAGTCCATGAAGGCAAAAGGCATGCCATTCAGTACCTTTGTAAGGAAGAATCAATATTTTCTATCATATCGCAAGTTTTATACTGCTCAGGATCTTCATGAAAACTGACCATCCCATCCTTCTGATTTATTGTAGCAAATATCTCCCCATCTTGAATCTGGAATTATAATCGGGTAAGTCATTATTGCGAAATAAGGACAAATAAGCACAATCTCCACAATGGAGTCAATATGACAGCCAAGCCTACCATTTGAAGTACATGCATCTCAGCTTCTTTTGAAGTCTTAAGTTGAACAGAGTTTGCTATATCTTGGAGAGAGAGGGTCAGATAAGTCTGTGTCAGTCTCTGGATATTGCGTTTGTATAGAGAAGATAGAACTTGCTTTGCTAATCCAAGATTGTTATCCTGAAAAATATTAGCAACGTCAGCAAATTGTGTCTATTTAATAAAGAATTATTAAGAAATTCATTTCTTTTTCCAAAGTGCATCATCTAGGGCATGTCAGCATATACTATATATCAAAATCAGAAACGGCAACTGAAGAAGCTCAACAAAAAAAACTCCGACACATTTGTAAATTCAGCAAAAAAGGTTCTGACCATGTTTGTTATGTTATTCACTTTACCAACTACTGATTTAGAAAATCACAATGTAGCTTAAAAGATAAAGAAACTACACAAAGTGAAGTGTAAATTAAGGAACTCACTGTCTGAAACTTCTCCGAGTTTGACTGGATGCAAACTTCCAAATCGGCAAATTTTCCACTAACATAACAATTAGCAAGGTCGATGTATGGCTGTGGACAATATACAATTTGTCAGAGCTGAGATATACAAAAGCATGTAACTTTGCGTACTGAGAGTTAAAAACATCCAACCAAGACACTGGTTTAACAGAAAAGACTGGTGGTGGAAAGAGTATAATATAACCTTACAACACCAGTATTAGTTTAACCAAAAGAACAATGCTTGAAAGTTTCAAATGCAAAGGGACTTCAACCAAAATAAAATCTTGAAATATGAGAAACTTGTTATGTTTATATGATAATATCTAGAATTTTATCAGCATTTGAATCTCTGTCTAGGCAGGAGCATCATATATCCAATAGCTGAATACAAAATTCAACTAGATGCTTCATCACACCTTTCAAAAAAGAGAAATGCATCATTAAAAAAATAAGTCACTGAATCTGGATCTCATCATCAGCTACCTGACAATATGACTTCAGATTCCTCTGTGCGGCTGAGGATGTAAACTTCGGAAAAGATGGAACCTGTAATGAAAATTTCCTGAACTTTAATCACTGATCAGAACTAATAGAATGTTTAAATGTGAACCATTAATTAAGCAATAAGGACACTCGAGCATCAATCTGTTATTCAACTTAAAGGTCAAACACAATTCCTGAGCAATCTCGAGAATAATTCAAAGGTTGCACATCTTTATAGCATATTTATGTCTGTCCAATGTGCAAAACAATTTACGGTGTAAGGTAAAGGCCCAAAACATGAAGTTGGAATTGGATCTAAGAATTTAAACTTGAATTCCAAATCCCTGAAATAGTTTCGGAATATTTTAAGGGGTACCAATTGGCACAGAATCCATTGGGTTTGGGATAGGAGATGTACTATCAAATTAAGGGTTTTCTTGAATCAACCACATCACAGCACAATGAAAGTCGGCTACAATAACATAGGCACACAGAGCCAACCTCTCATTATGGGGTGAGCTGGAGTGTTTTTGGGGAATATGTGTGTGTGTATATATATACTACTCACAATACTTTTTTTCAGCATTTAATATAAGATAGCAAAAAAATCTGAGGATAATTCATCATTAAACACCATACAAAATGTTTAGATAAATCATTTTGTAATGAGCAAATATTATTAATGCCATATAAGGTTTTGAAAGTACTTAAAGAAAAAAGAATATATACGTATATACATACATACATATATATATATACATATATATATATATATATATATATATGCGTGAGCGAGTGTCTGTATATAATGAGATCAATAAGAATGTCTACTAATTTATGTAATATGATTGGATAATTGCAAATGGAGAATGATTACAATTGGAAATAAAAGATTATTTTGAACTAAATTATACAATATAGCAACTTTGAACCAAATATTTTGCTTGGGGCAATGCCGTAACTAGTGAGAAAATATAAGTAATCTTTTATACTTTTTTTTACATTTTGGTGAAACTTCATAGATGTGGGGCCAAATCTTTGACTAACTAATAAATTTTGCATAGTTTGCAAAGTAATTCCGTCAAAAAAATTTGTAAACTAATATTATGAGGTTGCAGAAAGTTTGTAAACTAAAAAGGATTGAAAGGCACGGATTGATTAGAACCACAATCAAGATCAAAAGACTGACAGCTGTAGACCAAGCTAACCAAAAATGGAACTAGAAACTTCAACAAAAATAAACTCAAAACAAGAATTCTTATTCAACCATCAATGAAATTTGTATTCGATTAGGGTGGTTCATGAGTTTAAAGGCACTCAAAAGCTCAGTAAAATGGAAAACTCTAACCTATCATATAAATTGATGGCTAATTGACCTATCAACATATTAATCTAACATCTACAAATATTCAGCACTCCGAACTACTATCAAATCACAACTTTATTGATTTTCAGATTAACAATAGTAGAAACCTAAGAACTAAAAACAAACCTTTAAAATGAAAAAATGATAAAATGACTACATAACTTATAGTTGACTAATTCTAAAAAATAAAACTTATGGTTAATTATAGCCGTTCCGTTTATTCAAGTCATTCTAACTATGGACTAGAGCACGCTAGCCATTCTTTTGTCCCAAAAAAAAGTCATTATAACTTAAATACATCCTGAACTCATATGCTTCCTCTTATAGAAGTTCACATAAATGGGAAAAGATGGGGCTATTTTTAATTAATCAACAATTTGACTTGCAACAAAGAAAGTTCTTTCTAGTTAAACTCACTATAGATATTTTATATAAGAATAAAGCACCATTCTAATGTAAAATTCCTCAGAATACAAGTCATCAATCTGTAAGATAGTGTGAGAAGAGGAGAGGAAATGTATAGACCTGGCCATTTTGGATAAGAGAGACCAAAACATATTTTTTGTATGCTTCAACTGCTATTGCATTTAAAGTTGTCATTGGTGCAGTCACAACCTGAAACAATCCAAAAAACATAGACATCATATTCGACAAAGTAATTAAAAGACGTGTAAAGCACTTACGTACATTGTAAAGACACTCCAATGCTTTTGGGAAATGCTTCAATCCAATATATATCATTCCCCTGTTGCATAATAAATATCAGGTGTAATACCAAGAGATGTGCACACATTTCTTTCGGTTACAATATGTCTGATGAGTTTATATGTGAACTTAATTCCTTCTATGGTTGAAGTTTAAAGCATGCACTGGTATCATAGTCATGTCATATTTTAGAATTATGATAATCTTTTTTTTATAAGTTCATTGCTTAACAAGATATCATAGCTTCATTTTAATGGCAAAAAATACAGCTTGTGCACTTTTGTTAGACTATCATGTTTTTCTTTGCTAACCTGAATGCTTCACAACACACAATGTCTTCACTAAAACCATATTACATTATGGAGTGCATAGCAAGCAGAGGATACACATAAAGCAGGTTGAAATAACTTAACCTAGAAATTCTTCTAGCTCCTATCAACTGCTATGATTTAATTTACCATATCCAACAACCAAGTTTAAGCTGTTTTTTATCGTCCTTCCATATGCTAGTAGTTATCAATTGATTTCCATGATAGAATTCCATCATGCAAGATAACATAGAAACATATAGTCTAATACTGTAATAGCAAAGTCAGGGAAAAATAGTTTTGTTCTTTATTGCACATACAATAGAATTCTAAAAATGAAGAACAAATACTTCCTTTTGAGGGGCAAAAGGATGGTCACTATTGTCTAGTCATCCATGTATATAAAGTGAAGAACAAGTATTAAAATACATGAAAATAATAATGACAGATCAAATAATATAATTGGTACATGAATATCCGTACAGTGGAGTAATTTAAACTCCATTCAACAAACAAATTGGCAAGTAAACATGGACTTTAAACACTATGTTCAGAGCTACACAATGTAAACTTGCTAATATACAATGTGTTGCAATCACGAACTATGCAATTTGAGCATAGAAATTATGTAAGAAATCTCTAGCATTAGTAACATGGTGAAGCAATTAGTGTTATTTTTTATGCAATTAATGTTCTTCAAGATTTTTACTTGATGTTCCACTACGATGCTAAGATGTTATGCTGAAAAAGATTAGAGAAAAAAAAATCAGGTGTATACATGTAATGCTGAAAAAATATTTTCTAACACCAAGTAATCAATTGTAAAATTCAACGAAATATCTGTGTTTGCAACTCTAAAGCATGAAGCAGCAAAAATAAGTACTCCATGGATGCAACAAGTCATGAACTAACCCATAATAGCAATATAGAAAGAGCTCCCTTGGCTGATCAAACTCGAGTATCTCATCATCCAAAATGCTTAGACCAAATTTATAGCATTTAGCCAGCAAACAGAGGACAAGAAAATCTGAATGTAAAGGAGTCAAATGTTCGGGAGAAGTTTGAAGTTTACGAACTGCAGTCCGCAATGGAGCAACTCCCTGTATGGGTGCTTGAAGCTGTATAACTTGATCCTTAAAATTCTTGCAGACAGAAATAACTGCAGGCAGGAGGGAGTAAGTGGATATGATAATTTCATAACATGGTATGCATACATAAGGAAACAGTTGCATACACAAAGAAGATAAAATAGTTTTCAATCCAAACAATGCTAAAACTTTATGACTATCCATACACTTATCAGGCATCAAACGTATCTGTTCCACCGAGCACGATTCAATGAATACAGCAACAGATAAAACAAAATTCATTGCCTGTTCTCCGGACATCGATCCACATGAGTATGCATCCCTGTCAGCCAAGATAGTGGAGGCAGGGAATAAGAACCAAAAAGCAACTAGTAATCATCAAGTAGATAGGGGAAACTGCAGTTTTCAGGAGGGGAAAACTGCAGCTTTCACTAATCATGACAAGATATCACGAAAAAACAAAGAAAAAAGAGACATATAAATGTGTTACAAACATCAATGCAGTTGGTAACAAAACTTTCAGCTCCAAGCATACAGTGGCAATGCCATAAACATATAACCTGAAGGATTACATAAACTTGGTAAAAGGCAACACCAAAGGCCAGAGTCGACGGTCTAGGATCCTGTAGACAACAAGATTACTAGGAACTGTATAATTGCCCACACATTTTCAAATTACAAGAAACGTAGCATCCAAAAGAACATAATACAATAATTTTTTGAGAAGAAACATAGTACAATCTTTAAGGGTTCTACTAAAGAAAAATCATGTCTTCCCATCGTTGTGTAATCGTCTGCTTTCCAAGAAAGCACGGAGATCAATGGTCCGAGAGGCAGTAGTTACTAGATTAACATATGGATTTCACGGAGCAACTCAAAAATTCTAAAACCTTCCCCAACTTTTCCCTTCGGAGCGACTTGCTATACGCATTTCAATCGGAAGTTAATTCCTACATTTTCATATGTCACCCTAAACCCTAATTATACCCACAAAACGAAAGAAAAAGAAGACCACGCAGCCAAAACCCTAACAATGGAGAGCTCACACCGATGGATGCAGATAGCGAATCAAGCAAATGAGAAGAAAAAAAAAGGGGAGACAAAAGTTGCTAAGAATCGTGGGATTTAGAGCCAGCGGGGCTTACAGGAGGTACAGGTAGCCGAGGGAGTGGATGGAAGGGTCGAGGATGTTGATGAAGGGCAACAAGTGAGCGGCGTGGATGCGGAGGACTTCCTCCGACTGCCTGAGGAGAGAGTGCAGTTGGGACAACTCCGATGGGCTACCGGAGAGCCCCTGAATGTGCGCCACCAGCGGCTCCAGCGCCGACGAGGATGATGACGAAGACGACGACGGCGGCGGCGGCGAGTCCATCCCTCCTCTGATCACGATACGAAATGCCTTCACGGAGGACACCACCAAGGCAACAATATGAGGAATCAGAACCGATGGAATAATATATTACTTTTTACTGTTCGAAGTAATTTTATTATTATTATTATTATTATTATTATTATTATTATTATTATTATTATTATTATTATTATATGGTAAAATTAACGTCTAAAACTAATGACAAACTATACGTGTTTGGATCTTAATATTAAAAAATAGCTTTAATTTGACAATGCCATGATGTGATAAAAGCTCGACTATGAGAAAGAAGTGAATTATATGAGATAATTATGCAAGAATCTTAAAATTATTATTATTATTATTATTGAACAATCCATATGGGAGAGATGACACTTCAATCACAAAATTGTTAAACAAAATTTTGGAAGATTAGAAATAAAATCTAAGACTTACAAATATACTTAATTGCAAGTTTTAAGATTAAATACCTAAAATAAAGCATAGCTAAAAATAAGCAATGAGAAGAAAATGGATCACATTGCGAGTTGCTGACATATCCTTTGTACAACCTACTTCTTGGCTATCTTATACTTTTTTAGTATAGTACATTATTTTCCTTCTCATGAAAAACACACCTCCTACATTTCCATAATTATGGAATAATACAAATTAGCCAACATAAAAAATAATTTATTACATTTAAATCAATTGAACATCCATATGGTACGTAACTATAAACATATAACAAGTAATTTATGATATTGGTCCAAGAAATCAAATTTTGTATATCTGCACTTGATAATACGTAGGTATTAATAGTGTTACACGATTTTTAGCCCAACGGCTAAATCTGCCATTAAATAGAGTTTTTTTCATCATCAATGTTCATATCATATAATTAACCTTTGTGTTAAAAAGTGATTGAACTAGTTCAAATATTAGAAAATAATTGCACATATACATCATTTTGATCTTAGGAAATAAGAGTTTAGAAATACTTTAAATGTTATAATATTAAGGAAAAGAAATTAGACATTGACGCAAGTACTACATGAAGTATTTTATGAAATGCTTAAATCAAACATTCCATATAAATAAAAAAATTATCATTATTGCTTGACAATTAACAATGAGAGGTAGTCATTATTGCATGACAATTAATAATTAGAGAGGACAAGCTTAATGTTGGTGATTTTATATGGAATCATGTTGATGCAATTATGGAAATTGCTATAATGCAACTTTATAATTATTTGCAACGTACTCATTAATTTCATGTATAATAACTAACTAAGTTCTAGAATGACAAGTTGCTTTCATGACAAACATGATTTTAGGAATAGTTTTCCAATATAATTTTTAAAAGGGAGAGAGATTTTTTTGAATATCGAGGGTGAACTACTTGTTAGATCTTTTTAGCAATCCGGGATTTAAAGGCACTGGCCCTAAATGATATACCATTGGGCATTAAAATTTATTTTCTCGAGTAACATTGATTTTTGTTAGTCCAAATTATTATTTCGAAGAAAAATAATTGTATGTTATTTATTATGAAAATTTTGGTACACCTAGACCTATTACACCTCCATCTATTGAATCCTTAAGCTCAATCAGGAAGATCATAATAACAAATTATAATGAAAATCGTGCTACTAATAAAGTATTGAAAAAAAAATATAGTGGAAAATTAGTTTAAAGGTTTCTTTTATTGGAAATCAAAGCATGCCGACATACAAAAATTAGATTTCTACAAGAAATCGGTGGACTAATGATGCGTCTGCTATTTATGTAAAAATGGTGATACTAATCAACAGATGTTACTGTGCAGCCCAATCTTCCGCGGCCCGTTAATGACGTGCGCGCCGAGACACTCCCTCGACTCCTCCGCCTTCAGAAATATAAAAGGCGAAGCGTATTTTCTCTCTCTTCAGTCTCTCACTTCTCTCTTTTCATTAAATAATTCTTTTACTATCATCAATCAAGAGTGATTGCTTGTGGAGATGGGTGAAGGTGCACTAGGTGAAGTATAGATTAGTGGTTCGAATCCCTAACTCTACATATTTTTCTTTTTTTTCTTTTTTTACTTAGTTACCTTTTCCATTTTTACATTCTTATTATTTATTTTTTTACTTTTACTCAAATATCATTTAAAATACTCTTCCATAAAATATAATTTAATTATATTATCTTAATATTTATTCATTCATTAATACTATTATTTATATATACTACAATATATATTTCTCTTTATTGGTCTATAATTGTACTATAATAATCCACTTATTTATTTTATTACATGCATACTTCTATTTTCTTATTATTTATCATTTACCTTTACTTAAATATTATCTTATATTATTTCAGAAAATATTATTTATTTAATTTGCTAAAAGTTATAATATATATATATATATATATATATATCTAGTTATTATTCTATGAGACACATAGAAGTATGTTTTTTATGAAAACATATATCGATATTTTAAAAAAAATTCATTATTATTTTATTTAATTATTAATTAGTGTTATAATATCATATCCATATGTTTAAATATTCTCACTCATTTTTCTTTTTATTTTTTAATGTTTAAAATATAAAGTAAAATTAATGTAAATATTTTGAATTATATTATGGTGTGCAAATAATTTTTTTAAGAATTATAATTGAAAATATAGATTAATGTACAAAATACTTTTTAAAGTATATAAATAATTATAATTAATTGTGCACCCCCTAAATAAGAGTTCTGGCTTCGCCACTGGTTTCGCCGCAGTAGACCTCGCCCCGTCGCCTAGAGATCCGGTCACGGAGGGAGTTGGAAAAGAGCCGTTGACGCCGGAGAAGCTGGAACAGTGTCGTCGATGATCTTCTTGCGAGGAAGTGACCGCCGGAGCTGGAGCCCGTCGTCGTCGATGGTACCTGTGAAGAACAATGGAAGAGAGCAAGGAAATGGAGGATAACTCGCCAAAAGTTACGTAGATCTTTATTTTTCCACTTTGTAATTGTTTTCTCAAGATTTTTTTCCACCCCGCTTCTCTCTTCTTCTCTTCTATTTATATCCCTCCTACAACATGACTCTCCTGTTATTACATCAAGTAATCGTCAAAATGTTTTGGCTTTCGTCGTCTTCTCCTTTCTTCTGTTGCCTTTGACTTCACTTCTCCTGTGTTTGACTTCACTTCTTCTTCTGTGATTTGCTTTGCGATTTGCTCTTCTTCTTCTGTGATTTGCTCTTCTTCTGTGGCCTCTTCTTCTTCTTTTGTGATTTGCTCTTCTTCTGTGACCTCTTCTTCTTCTGTGATTTGCTGTTCTTCTGTGACTTCTTCTTCTGTGTTTTGTTCCACACTGTTTCGTAATGTTGCTCCCGTGTTTGCTGTTGTTACATTTATTGTTTCTGGAACTACTTCCTTTCTTCTCAGCTCTTCAGTCGTAACAATTTCCTTCCCCATAGGAAAAACAACATCGTCCTCGATGTTTAGATTAGGAAAATACTTTTGAATCACATCTCGATCCTCCCAAGATGAGTCTTCCAAACTTTTGGAAGACCACTAGATCAGGACCTGTGGGACAAAATGACCTTGTCGTTTTACTGTCCCAGTAGCAACCACTGCTACTGGAGTAATCACAGGTCCCTTCTTCGTAGAAGCAATAGGTAAAGGAGGAGGTGTAAGAAATTCACCATAAGCCTTCTTTAGTTTAGAGATATGAAAAACCTGATGAATTTAGTACCCTCAGGCAATGCTAACTCATAAGCTACTGCGCCAATTCGCCTTAGAATTGGATAAGGACCATAAATTTAGGCGATAACTTGTAAGAGCCTCTTTTAGCTAGAGATGCTTGTTTGTAAGATTGAAGCTTAACAAACACAGAATCTCTCACAGCAAACTCTCTGTCCAACCGATGTGTATCCGCCAAAATCTTCATACGATTTTGTGCTCGTAAAAGATTCTCTTTAAGGAGTTTCATTATCTCATCCCTATCTCGTAAGTCAAATTCCACTGCCTCAATGTTAGATTGACTATGAACATAAGCTGGAATAGTTGGGGGAACTCGCCCATACACCACTTCAAAAGGTGTCAGTTTAGAACATGAATGATAAGATGTATTAAAGGAATACTCTGCCCAAGACAAATATTTAACCCAATTAGTAGGTCTATCCGATACAAAACATCTCAAGTATTGTTCCAAACATCTATTCACAACCTCGGTCTGACCATCTGATTGAGGATGATAAGCTGAACTCATTTGTAACTTGGTATCACTGAGTTTAAAAAGTTCAGTCCAAAATGAGCTTAGAAATACCGGGTCTTTATCAGAAATAATAGTTCTAGGAAACCCATGAAGCCGAACTACCATGTCGACAAAAAGTCTGGCCACCCTTGTTGCATTATAGTGGGTAGGTAATACTCCAAAGTGATAGTATTTAGATGGCCGATCCACCACCACTAGGATGACAGTATTACCTTGAACGGAAGGAAGAGCTGTAATAAAATCCATAGAGATATCCTTCCAAACTCTGTCCGGTATAGGTAGTGGTTGAAGTAAACCAGGCATAGCTGTGGTGCAGTATTTAATTTGCTGACATACTTTACACATCCGTACATAGTCCTCCACTGATTTTTTTAAGCCTGACCAAAAGAATTCTGATCCAACTCTTTTGTACGTTTTCAAAACTCCCAAGTGTCCTCCCACCGGTGATTCATGAAATTCCCGTAACACCACTGATATAATAGGAGATGTTGGTAATAGGAATATTTTGTTTCTCTTGTACAACATAGTATCTTGACATATTAATCCCATCTGAGCTTCTTTACCTTGAAGAACCAATTCATATAAATTCCTCAAGTCTGCATTGGAATCATATTCAGACTTGATTTGATCTATTAAATTGAAAATAGGCATAGAAAAACCACATAAGGTAGCAATTATGATCTCCTATCAGGACAAAGCATCAGCTATTCGATTCTCAATTCTAGGTTTATAGACAATTGAGTAATCATAGCCGATAAGTTTAGCCAAGTACTGTTATTGTTCAGGTGTCTGAATGACCTGTGTCAAAATTTCTTTCAAACTCTTATGATCAGTTCTGATCAAGAAATGTCTGCCAAGCAAATACTGTCTTCATTTCCTAACTGCCTGGATAATGGCAAATAGTTCTCGAACATAAACTGAGACCCTTTTCATTGCAGGAGATACCTTTTTACTAAAATAGCAGATTGGATGATTATTCTGTAATAAAATTGCACCTATCCCAAACCCAGAAGCATCTGTTTCCACTATAAACTCCTTTGAAAAGTCGGGTAACCGAAGTATAGGGGCAGACATTAATGCTAATTTGAGTTTTTGAAAAGCCTCAGTAGCTTCCGAAGTCCATCTGGAAGCATCTTTTTTAAGAAGATCTGTGAGAGGGCTAGCTATTGTGGCATACCCTTTTACAAATCTCTTGTAATACCCTGTCAAACCCAAAAAAGCTCTGAGGTGTTTGAGAGTAGTGGGTATAGGCTAATCTTTCACAACTTCCACTTTAGTACCATCAGACTCTACTCCTTGGACAGACACAATATGGCCTAAGTAGTCAATCTTAGATTGTGCAAAACAACATTTACTCTTTTTTACATAAAATTGTTGATCTCGTAAGCATTGTAATGTTATAACTAGATGTTGTTTATGTGTCTCCAGATCTTTGCTATAGACCAATATATCATCGAAGAAAACAATGATGAACTTTCACAAATAAGGACTGAACAATCTGTTCATAATAGCCTGAAAAGTAGATGGTACATTTGTTAAACCAAAAGGCATAACGAGGAACTCATAGTGTCCTTCGTGTGTTCGAAAAGCAGTCTTTCATATGTCCTGATCACTCATCCTAATCTGGTGATACCCTGCCCTTAAGTCCAGCTTAGAAAAATATGATACTCCATGCAGCTCATCTAATAATTCATCAATTGTAGGGATAAGAAATTTATCTTTAATAGTAATCTGATTTAAGGCTCTGTAATCCACACAGAATCGCCAAGTGCCGTCTTTCTTTTTAACCAAAAGAACCGGAGATGAAAAAGGGCTTAAGTTGTGTCTAATAATGCCTTGTTCTAACATTTCTTTAACTAGCTTTTCTATCTCATTCTTTTGAAAATGTGGATATCTATAAGGACGCACATTTTCCAGGATTACTTTCCATAGGCAAATGAATGTGGTGTTGAACTTCTCGCATAGGGGGTAGAGCAGTAGGAGTAGCAAACACCATTTCGAATTGTTTCAACACCTGATCAATTTGTTCTTGATGAGTTGATGCTACCACTTCATCTTGTATCTCCTTCATCACAACCGTCAAATGAAAACAATTCATTAGTTCATGCCTTTGAATTAACTTCTTTAACTGATGGTGTGTGACCTCCTGTGGTGAAGACCGAACATCTCCTTGCAATATTACTATTTGATTATTCCATTTAAAGCACATAGACAACTGATTGTAATCTATAGTGACTGGTCCCAATTTTTGCAACCATTGCACCCCCAACACAATTTCAGCCCCTTCAATTGGTAGGACATAGAAATCCTCTTGGAAATCTACCCCTTGAATAGAAAATACCAATTTAGAACAGATTCCTTCACATTTTAACTTGTCGCCAGTTCCAATCATGACACTGAAGTAAGCTGAAGGACTTACAATCAATTCTTATCTCTTTACTGCTCTTTCCTGAATAAAGTTGTGAGTCGACCCATTATCTATTAGTATAGTGACTGGTGCTCCCCTTATACTGCCTTGTAACTTTAGAGTCTGTGGCATCATAACTCCAGATAAAGCATGTAATCTGATTCCCAAAGAATTCTCTGAAATTTCAGTTTCCTTCTCCTCTAATGCCTGCTCCTGCTCATCTTCTACTGCCATTAACAATAGAAACTTAGGTTTACACTTATGTCCTCTGTGAAATCTTTCATCACAGTTATAACAGAGTCCTTTTTCCTTTCTTGATAACATCTCGGCTGCAGTTAACCTTTTCACTGGTAGAATAGCTCCCTCGTTATTGCCTGTAGTAGATGTGCTACCATTATTTGTTGCCATACTACTCTTACTACTTGCCTTTCCTACCACAACTGGTTGAGATATAGGTTTTGATATTGTGGGAGCATATGTATGACTGATTCGATAATGCTGCTGAACCTTAAGTTCAATATTCTCCGAGAACTTTTCTTCCTGTAGTTTAGCTAATCCGATAGCTTGCATTAGAGAAGTTGGTTGAAAGGCTTGTACCTCTCTTCGAATTGCTGGTTTCAATCTTGATACAAAACATGAGAGAAGAAAAGTCTGAGGAATTCCCATAACCCTATTAGACAACCTCTTAAACTGGTATTGATACTCAAGTACAGATCCAGTTTGAGTTAGCTTCGTTAATGCTCCTGAGAAATCTTCGAATTGGGATGGACCAAATATGATCTTTAATGCCTTTAAGAAATTGGCCCAAGAACTAATATGCTTGTTCTTGTACATCCATTGATACCATTGTAGAGCAGGTCCTTCGAATGCGAAAGCTACCACTGTAATTCTACTTTCTTCCGCAATATCATAAAATTCCAAGAATTGCTCAGCTTTAAAAATCCAGCTTAAAAGGTCATCTCCCCAAAATTTTGGAATTTCCAGCTTTAAATTTCACAAAAAAATGTTCATAGATGCAGTTGTATTGACTTGAGAAACAAAATTCGTAGAATTTACCTCAGCTGGTGGATCTTGATTCGTTGTTTTGATCTTTTCTGATAGGGTTTCATACTTGGAATTCAAAGAACTCATACCCTCAGTAAAGACTGCAAACTACTGTTCCACAATCCTTATAGCTTGCTGACGGCTTCTTCCATGCGAGCCCACCGGGTGCCCTCCGCCATTGCCGTCGTTCCAGGAGCTAGAATTGTGGTTTTGTGCAGGCACAATTAACAGATACAGAAAGATCTCTCAATGAGAGCACCAATGATGCGCCTGCTATTTCTATAAAAATGGCGATACTAATCAACAGATGTTACTGTGCAATATTTCCTGTAGCAGCCTAATCTTCCGCGGCCCGTTAATGGCGTGCACGCCGAGACACTCCCTCGACTCCTCCGCCTTCAGAAATATAAAAGGCGAAGCGTATTTTCTCTCTCTCTCCAGTCTCTCACTTCTCTTTTTCCTCTTGCAGGTTTAGGGTTTCGCCGCAGTAGAGCTCGCCCCGTTGCCTGGAGATCCGGTCACGGAGGGAGTTGGAAAAGAGGCGTTGACGCCGGAGAAGCTGGAACGATGTCGTCGATGATCTTCTTGCGAGGAAGTGACCGCCGGAGCTGGAGCCCATCGTCGTTGATGGTACCTGTGAAGAACAATGGAAGAGAGCAAGGAAATGGAGGATAACTTGCCAAAAGCTACGTAGATCTTTATTTTTCCACTTTGTAACTGTTTTCTCAAGATTTTTTCCACCCTGCTTCTCTCTTCTTCTCTTCTATTTATATCCCCCCTACAACATGACTCTCCTGTTATTACATCAAGTAATCGTCAAAATGTTTTGGCTTTCACCGTCTTCTCCTTTCTTTTGTTGCCTTTGACTTCACTTCTTCTTCTGTGTTTGACTTCACTTCTTCTTCTGTGATTTGCTCTTCGATTTGCTCTTCTTCTTCTGTGATTTGCTCTTATTCTGTGGCCTCTTCTTCTTCTGTGATTTGCTCTTCTTCTGTGACCTCTTCTTCTTCTTCTGTGATTTGCTATTCTTTTGTGACTTCTTCTTCTTCTTCTGTGTTTTGTTCCGCACTGTTTCGTAATGTTGCTCCCCTGTTTTCTGCTGTTACATTTACTATTTCTGAAACTACTTCCTTTCTTCTCAGCTCTTCAGTCGTAACAACTAACCTCAAGTCGGTTGATCTAAGGGTTTGTTGACAACCTTAAAAGTCGATTGATGTCGCAAAGAAGATTAGTGGCGAAGTCGGTAGTACGGAGATATGTTATTAACCTTCATATTGAGGACGCAAAGACTTTTGAAAGTTCAAAATGAATTGTCCATTTATATTACGAACTTGAACTCTTTCTTGAACACCCAAGAGCGTATTTGAGCCTTCATTTACAATCTTTGTTCTTTCTCTCTTATACCTGACATCTTTATATAATAAAAGAGAGATTGAGTTGAGTAAAGCTTCTTATGTAATGATAGGAAAGAAATAGATATTAGTAAAACAAAATCAGTTGAATATTTATGGTAGGGGAATAAAGAGGCCACATGATTCAAATACTTGCCACTAAGATTAAATATTATCAACAATTAATTATAATTAATAGTATTTATGTCAGTACTGATTCTTATATTATTTTTTTATCTTTTATCTATGGTTGTTCCTTCTCCCATCAAATTATCACGGGTCGGATTTGACCTGACCCAAACTCAAATTCGACCCAACCCGATTGATTTTGTTCGGGTTGGGTTGGATCGGGTTGATGACAAAGTAATCATCGAATCCGATCCAACCTGACCTTCGGGTCGTGTCGAATTAGGTCGGATCATCGATTTATCTGATTAAATTTTTTTCATATATTTTTAGTTATTTTTTGTAATACTTAGCATTAATTATATTTTAAAAAATAAAGAAATATATTTTTTCAATGTTTTATAATAATTTAAAGAATATAAAGTATAAATTTGTAATATATTTTAATTTTTAAAGTAATATAAAATTCTTATTAAGAATAAATTGATTTAAATTTAATAAAAAATATAAAAGTTCGGGTCATCAGGTTGGGTCGAGTTGATCGGGTTTAAAAAATTAAAATTCGTATCCGACTCGTTGGTGATCGAATTATAATCGAGTCTATTCGGGTTCGACCCGACCAACGATCCGATCTGACCTAATTAAAATTGGGTCGATTCGAATTATCGAATTCATCAGATCGATTCGACTCGGTGAATACCCCTACATCAAATTGTAGGATCCATCTATAATAACATGAAAAAAAAGAAAATATTCAATATTATGCATTAAGTTGGATCCATAGCCTTAACCTTTACCACTCCATGTTATTACCTTTCACGTGGAGCAAAGGAGGTAAAGAAAATTACTGCATGTGCTCCACTTGGTGGTCATTTTAAGAGAGGAAAGTTTATATAAAAGGAGATTCTATCTCCTTGGGTGTGGACAGCTGAAAAAAAAGGGAGAGTTGGCAACCGTGAGGAACTACCGGCGATGGAGGAAGAAGAAAAAAAAGGAACACATAGAAAAAGGAGAGAGGAAAGAGAAAAAAAAGGAGAGAGAATGTCGTTATCTCATTATCATCGTATTTTTAAAATAAAAGATTATAAAAGAACGATTGATTAATAAATCGACATATGTGGTGAAGATTCTTATTTATTAATTATCGAGTTAATTAATATTATTAATTTAAAACTTATATTAATAATAATTTATTGAATTGATAAAGAATAATTGTACGAATTGTTCGTAGCGCATTGAAAAATAAATCACAACTTAATAATTAGTGAAAGAAATATATGTTATTATTTATACTTAATTGTTAATAATTATTGAATTATTATTATTAATTGTTAATTGATAATTGATGATTATTAGTAATTATACATTAATTACTTATTTATTGATGATTATTAATTGTTAATCAATTGATTATTATTAAATGATAATTATGACTAATTGTCTTATCGATATTGTTGATAACATAAGTTAGATGCTTTTAGAATAATCATAATTTATGACTTTATGTTATTTAACGAATAATATGACATGTATTGATTATTGTATTGTACTTCTAGTATTGATTGTAGAATTAACTGAACTACACCTATAACCGTTATTGCATGTACAATCGTAATTAGGCTTTAAAATTGATAATCATTGATTGTGATTGTAATTGACATATTGAAGATTGATATCTCGACGAATCGTATTGTTGTGGGTGTTAATCTCATCCTGAGACTTTATCAAACTATTGATCGTATTGTGGGGTGCTGATCTCATCACAAGATTTTCTCAAATCATTGATCTATGACCCAAACATGGGAGTATTATGGGTACTATGTGTTATCCGGGCTTGACCAGCCTTGTTGACATCGAGATGACCATTTTCTTCAATACATTGATAAATGAACACCTTGATTGATTGATTGAATTATTGAATATTAATAAATATCATATGACATATCGAGACGAATTATTGAGGACGAATATATGGGGACGATACGAAGTCATAAGAGGAACTTCCAAAATGTCATATGATATATGATCAGGAAAATAAAAGTAAAAGATAAACTTCATTTGTTATTGATTGTTTTGAGCCATTTATCATTGATATTGACACATTGTGTACCATGAGTATTTAATGATGCTTATAACATTATTAATAATTATAAAGATCGAATATTGATTAAGAAAATGAAGTAAAAGATAAACTTCACTTATTATTGACTGATTATGAGATATGATTATTGATATCGATATACTGTGTGTCTACAGGTGCTTATTGATACTCATAACAATATTGATAATTGTAAAGATTAAACATTGGTTATTGATAACATTGAATAGTAACAGTGATGACTACCGTAATGTACTAATAAGAGTTAGTACTCATAGACGAATTGTTCATTGCTAGAGTATAAGATATATTTAGCTTATTGATATTGATTCATATTGATGAAATATAATATTATATTATGCTAGAGTAATGAACTCATTAACATATTGTTATCCTTTAATTAATACTTTCATAATGTGCTAAGTAAAATAAGTACACTAAAATATATTGATTATACTAGGATAATTGATATGCATAGTATATTATTGATTATTGATTGATATGATATTTTGAGACCAATGTTGGATTTTGAAATAAATATGACTGCCACATACGACTAATCGGGATGGATTTTTCCTGCATTCTGGATTCGTGCAGGTAATAAAAAAATGGATCATAGTGGTGCTACTCTCGACGTAAAGATTGCACATGGTATATGTATACAGTTTTGTTATTGTTATTGAGTCTTATACTGATTATATTTTAAGATTAATAATTTTTCGTTGTTTATAATTTTATATCGTATATTGTTTATTGTTGTAGAATTTTCGGGACCACCTGACCGCGTGTCGAATATTGATTCGGCTGCGTGTACGTCAGATTTCGGGGTGTACCATTTTGGTATCAGAGCTTAAACAAAAAGCTCACTGTGACAAGTTATCGAGATTAAAATCTAATATCAAGATTTAAATTGTCACCGATTAAGTTCTTAAGTATAAATTACTAAGTTGCTAAAAGTGAAATGTTGTCGATAAAGTATGCTTGCTAGATCGAGTCATCAGGTCATGACATATTGTTAGGAAGTTTGATTACTATTTTTATGATTGTATAATCTAGAGAATATGTATATATATGTATACATTAATTTCCAAAATTTATAGTAAAAGATTTATTGTCTAAGTTATATGGGTAAGGTCAAAAGGTTAAGGTTATTTTGTCATTGATAGTAAAGTAAAAATATTTCTGTGAATTATAGAGAAATTATGATTTAAGGTTTAAAGTATATAAATTGTGATTGTCTAGAATTCCTAATTATTGAAATTCTAAAGTCCATGTGCAATCATAATGAGCACCCGCCGAAGGTTGTTAATACAATGTGGTAAGTCATTATGTGTATGTTGAGTTATTAACCATGTGATACATGGTGAAATATAGCTATAGATAAATGATAAGTATAGAAATGAGTTATTATGTTGTGACGTGATTAAGATTACTTTCTCAAAAATATTTCGAGATTGACATACTAATGAAAATAAAAGATACAAGACTTTAGTAATTCCATATGTTCATAAAGGCAAATCTACATATGTTCATGGAGAATAGAGACTCCAATAAAACTAAATGTATGTATCGATCAATTCAAAGAAAACGAATAAAATTTGTTGCTAAATATCGAATAATTTGAGATGAATTTTTAGAGACAACCTAGAAGTATTGATTTACACAATATGTTAAAGAGTGAAAGAAAATGAAAATGTGTGAAGTCCAAATAAAGAAATTGTTCTGGAACAAGTACATAAACAAGTTTTGTCTAATGAAGTATAGTCTTGTAGTAAAAGACATAAGAAGGGTAAGGCAAACGAGTCACTTGAGGGACTCACTGAAGATTGAACGTAAATGTTTTAAATGGAGTTACTTTCATTATAAAATAGACTATAGAACAAACTTCATTACTAAATAAAAAATAGAAAAATAATCATAAGGACACAATTATGACCAAAGTGATATGTATATCAAGTGAAGTGATTAGGATAATCTTTTAGTTTTATGGACTACTATATTAACGTATTGTATGGCTCGGGTGCAATTCATACATAGTATTGGATGTTGGACCTTAGCAATTGAGATTAATATTGGTAGGTAATATATCGACAAAGAGATACATACTAATTTGTCGATTATTGATTGGTAGTACTCCCGATGATAGAAGACTACTATATATCGAGTATTGATTGGCTATCTCACAATGATAAAAATACTATATATAAAAAAATATTATTGTAATTACGAGTTTATGATTGAAGACTCACGCAATACCTAAGATGTGATCCCACATATTGATATTGACAAATGCGATCACGAGCGATAATCAATCAATGACGTCAAATGGAATGATAAATTAGGAATTTTCCTAATGTGCTCCTTGATAAAGTTCAAGGAGTACCACCGAAAAGAAAGATTAAATTTAGCATTTAGCTTATGCCAAATGTTGCACCAAATATGAAGTCATTGTAAGGTATTGTATAGATTAAGATATATAAAATAAAGATCTAATTGTAAGAAATGATTGACAAAAGACTTCGTCTGACATGTGTGTCCATAATGGATGCACGAGTCCAAAATGTAAGAAAGAAAATGAATCACTTAGAGTATTCATTGATTATATAATGTGAAACAAAGTGATCATCAAGAAGAATAAAATATTATTTTCATGTATTGTTGTCATATTCGATGAATTATTATCAATACTAGTAATTTAAGATGATCGACGAAGCTAAAGAGAAAAGATGAGAAGTTCAAACAGAGTTAAGGTTGTAAAGTTAGAAAAAAAATTGAAGATAAGATTTAATATTATCATCATATAATAGTGAACACATCATTTATTGTAATAATGGTGATATGAAATTGAAATAGTATTGATGCAACACGAAAGGATGATTGCACATACTTTAAAGCAATTAATGAAGCAAAAGAATTATTTCATGACTTGAAGTTACTCACTATGTTTATATTGAAGACTTCACGATATTACCTAATTGAAAAAAAAATTGAAGTGCCCATTTAAAGAAAAAAAAAATCAAAAGTATGACTTCTATCGATGAAATTGAACAAGAACAAAATTGAGTTTGTCTTTAGGTATCATCTAAGAAGAATAAACCTAGTGGCCGATGCATGAGTCGAACATGAGAAGGATTAGAAGCATAATAGGGAAAACATTGCACAAAGAAGCCTAAAACCGAATAACTAGAATGACACTAGTGATTATATTCGATTAAATATCATAAATAGAATTATTTACACTTAAGGACAAGATCAAAAGTGTAAATACATGATTTCCTTATCTCATAAGGACTATATGGTGTTTCATTTTTTATATTTTTGAATTAATAAAGAGCACAATGAAAGAATGGGGAACCTCATTAGGTCACCTGCATCTAAAAAAAGAAAGAAAAAAAAGTATTATTAACATTTCATAATGATTGATGCTTGAAAATATGTTATATAAACATCTTCTTTGTTGGAGTGAAGTAAGCTTAAAACAAAGGATTTTATTTAAAGAAAAAAAAAATTAACCTACGAGTAGTGCTCCATTTAACTATTGAATATTGTAAATAGAAAATAAGAAAAAAAATAAAGTGGCATGGTAGTGTTATTTTGAATAAAGATGACATTGGAACATAAAGAATAAATGCAAATGTATTTTTATATTGTTCACTATTTATATAGTTTATAGAAAATAGAAAATAATTAATCATGCATTGATTAATTATTTATTGATGATTATTAATTATTAATTAATTATTATTAAATGATAAATAATTATGGCTAATTATCTTATTGATATTGTTGATAACATAAGTTAGATGCTTTTAGAATAATCATGATTAATGGTTATATGTTATTTAACAAATAATATCGTGACATGCATTGATGATTGTATTGTGTTTCTAGTATTGATTGTAGAATTATTTGAACCACACCTAGAAGCGTTATTGCATGTACAATCGTAATTAGACTTTAAAATTGATAACAATTGATTTGTAGGATCTGGATGGCACAAAGAGGGGGTGGGTGTGAATTAGTATATAAATTTTTTGTTACTTTTGTTATGATAGATTTGTTTGTTTATATTTAGCGGAATCATATAAATTCAAAATCAAACAGATAGAGTGAAAGATAGAGCAGAGGAAATAAACAAGCACACAAACATAATTTTTGTTGACAAGGTTCGACCGAACTCCAGGCCTACGTCCCCGCTCCGGTCTTCTCACACTTGAGATCTCTAGATATTACTAATTCCTTCTTCAAGGGCGAAGGTTCCCTTACAAGCTTCTCCTTTCTTGCACGAGGACAAGAAGACAACCTCTTTGCAAATCTCTCAAGAATTCTTGGTCCCTTCTATCCTGGATTCACTCGAATCGCAGAAGGGGAACTGAGGCTTTCTATCGCTCAAAGCACTCGCTCAATATTTTGCCAAAGTTACTTCCCAAGACTCTTGGGATTACATTATATACTCTGCACTAAAGACCTAATTCCCTGTCTCTTAGAAAACTAGCCATTAATGCAAGTACA
>LTAE01006495.1:4531-25212 GCA_001647135.1 Pontederia paniculata
TTCAACATACACTTGGGTCCGTCCCTGGGTGTAAGAAGCATACGAAGCTATCAACTTTGTCACAACTATTAAAATGTAAGGCAGAGTTCAACATGAGTGAACAATGCTATGATTTGGATTCTTTCTTTAGTAAATGAAGTATTGCCAGAAGGTGAGAAGCTTGTAGACAATTTTTACAAGTCGAACAAGAAACTAGGAAAACTTGGGTTAAGTTATCAAAAGATAGATGCTTGTACCAACAATTGCATCTTATATTATAAGAAAAAACTTAGGCAAATTATCTTGCCGTATATGTGAGCACCTCGTTACAAACCCAAAACGAGACATCTTGAAAAACTTAAAGATGTACCTTATAAAGTTTTGCGGTACTTGCCATTAACACCTAGACTTCAGAGGCTATTTATGTCAGAGAAAACATCGAAACATATGACATGGCATGCCTTTCATCGATGCCAAGAAGGACATGTCGCATCATGTTGATGGTGAGGCATGGAAATATTTTGATTGAATCCATCCTTTGTTCTCATCTAATTCTCGAAATGTATGAATTGACATCTGTATTGATGGTTTCAATCCTTTTGGGCAATTTGGCACTTCTTATTCTTGTTGGTCAGTAATAATTTCTATATATAATTTACCTCCTGGCATGTTTATGAAAAGTCCATATATGTTTTTTTACCTTAATCATTCATGATCATAAGATCCCTGGAAAGCACATTGATGTGTTCTTGAGGCCACTAATTGATGAGCTAAAAGAGTTATGGAGTACAGGTGTTTAACACTTATTATTCAACTAGGAAACAAAACTTTCAAATGAAGGTAGCCCCTATGTGGACAATAAGTGACTTTCCAGCTTACGCAATATTATTTGGGTGGAGTATTCGTAGGAGATTAGCATGTCCATATTGTATGGAGCACACTAAATCATTCAGGTTGGAAAATGGAGGAAAACATAAACCATCCTTATAGGAAGCAAAAGGATAAGTTTAAGAAAGAAATTCTTATGAGCGACTTGCCTCCTCCGTGATTGTCCAACCAAGAGATGCTAGCTTGAGTTTGTAAACTACCTAATATTACGTTTGGAACAAAAGTTGGTAGTCAAAAGATAAATGGATTTGGTGTGCAACATAATTGGGTTAAAAGAAGTATTTTTTTTAGAATTACCTTATTGGCACACTAATTTAATTCGACATAATCTTGATGTGATGCATATAGAGGAGAATGTCTTTGAGAATATTTTTTCACTGTGATGGATATCAAGGACAAAAGTAAAGATAATATCAAAGCTAGGAAAGTTTTGACCAAATATTGTAAACGACCTGAACTTGAGCTAAGATACTTAAATGGTAAAGTTGTTAAGCCCAAGACTTCTTTCATATTAAGCAAGGAACAACAAAAGGATGTTCACTTAAAGATCTCAAACTTTCATATGGCTATGCTTCCAATATATCATGGTGCATTAACATTGATGATAATAGATTTTTTGGATTAAAAAGTCATGATTGTCATGTGCTCATGTAAATATTGCTTCCTGCTACATTATGTGATTTATTGTCCATTCCTATGTAGGATGCATTAACGAAGTTAATAATTTCTTAAGAGATATTTGCTCAATAAATTTACAAGTTGGGCACATGGAGATGCTTGAAAAAATTATTGTGGAGACTTTATTTACACTTGAAAAGATATTCACCCGGTCATTTTTTGATTCGATGGAACATTTATTAATACATATAGCTTATGAAGCTAAAGTTGGTGAACCTTGTCCAATATCGTTGAATGTATCCATTTGAGTCATAAATCTCCAAATTCTAATGAATTTTGATGTAATCTAATACTTTAACGCTGATAAATAATGTTCAAGTTAACTCTATTTTTATTTAGGTATTTGTGTCATATGAAAAAAATGTGAAGAATAAGGCATGTGTTGAAGGATCTATATATGATGCTTACATCATGCAAGAGATTGCTACATTCTGTTCATTTTATTTTGAACCAAGTGTTCAAACGAAGTTGACTTAAGTCCCTAGGAATGATGATGACGGTGTTGTTGAGTGCCTAGGTCATTTTTCTACTTTTTGTCATCTTGGTCGATCATTTGGTGGCTATACAAGAAAGATGATGCCTGATGTTGAGATGGATGCCGCACATATATATGTCCTCTTAAATACAATTGAAGTCGGACTTTTTATTAAGTAAATATTATTATTTTCAATTATGAAGAAGTATTTATTTATAAATATTAATATTGTACCATCTCAAAATCTAGGATATTTGATGAAATTTTATATCAATAGAGTCCTAACATTATTAATGAAGAGAGAGAAAGATCACATGAGGAAAATTTTGTGAGTTGGTTAAAACAATATGTAAGTGTACAACACCTAATATTCTTCTTTAAAATATAACTATTTTATCTTGTGTTGATAAGTATTTTCTTTATTAGGCGATGGAGAATATGAGTGAAATAGACAATTGAATTGTGGATATAGCAGAAGGACCTGCACGAAATATAAAGTGTTATAAAAGCATAATTTGCAAATGGGTTTTTTTTTACATTCACAAATGTTATGAAAGAAAAACTATGAATAGTGGTATTTGCATAAAAGGGAGTTGTTATAACGATGATGAACAAGATTATTATGGTTTATTAGTTGATATAATAGAATTGCATTATCTCGGTAAGAGAAGTTCAGTCATTTAGTTAAATGTGATTGGTTTGACACTAATAAAGGACTGAAAGTGCATCCACAGAATGGCCTAATTGAAATTCGACATACATCTAGACTATCAACTAATGACCCATTTATATTGGCTTCACAAGTTCAACAAGTGTATTATATAAGGTATGTGTCCAAAAAGAAAGAAAGAAGAGATAGAGGCTTGTGTGCAAAACAAGACATAAAGGAAGAATTGATGCTCCCTTTCATGTTTTGACTGAAAATGAAGATGATCATTTGATTCCTACGGTTGAAGGATATTATCAAGAAGATGAGATGTCTATTTCAGTTATAGTTGGACCAATGAATAAGCTTGATGAGCCAAACATTCTTGTTGATGAAGGGTAATTTGATTATGTGAAAGAAGTGGAGGATGGAAGGAAAATTGGAGAGAAGGAGGAGGAGGAGGAGGAAAAGGAAGACGAAGACGAAGAAGAATAGGAGGATGAGGAGGACATCAATGAATATGATTTTTGATATAGTTATCTTGCTACATGCAATGTCTTTTAGATAGAAAAAAGGTACAAGAGCTGATATTTATTTTAATTTATATGTTTTTCGTTTATATTTTGCACTTGTTTACAAATAGTTAGCACCATTGTATATGAGAATATTGCATATTGTCTATAATGACTTTTACTTCAAATGTCAATACTTATGCAGAATTTTTTGCTCCATGTTTTCACTCATTTTTTTTTCAAAGTATATACTCAGTTTTCTATATATGTTTTGATTACTATGTTTATCATACCGCCTATAATGAATTTTACTTCAAATGTCAATACTTCTGTAAAAAAATTTTGCTCCATGTTTTCACTCATTTTTTTCAAAGCATATACTCAGTTTTCTATATATATTTTTATTACTATGTTTATCATACAACCTACAATGACTTTTTGTTCAAATGTCAATACTTCTGCAGAAATTATGATGAGGGGTGGTTCTTCGAGACGAGGAAGAGGGGCTAATTTTGAAAAAGGTACCACGACCAATTCTGAAAGGGACTCCAAAAGTTCAATTCCAAAGCACATACAAGGCGCAACAGATGTAATACTACCATCATCACAAATGATGACCGGAGAAATAAGTAAGCATCACAAGCTTGGATCGAGGTGATGTCAACTTGGTTGATACATCAATTTCATCCAAGATAAGAGGTATAAACCATGGTTTTGATGCACCTCAAAATGAAGGAGATCGTCGATTAATAGCACTTAATGGTGATAGGTACAAAGTAGAATGATTTTCAATATGCAAATACATTCTTTAATTCTCTTATATTTCACCTACTAAAATGGGAAACATATTTATATTTTCTTACTTTGTTCATATGTTATATAGTTTTCATCCGGTTTTGGAGACTCGAACTATTAGTACAATCTTAAGAGAGTGGATAAGAGGACCATGGATATTTTGGAAGAAAGTACCAAAGAATATACGTGATAGCATGTGGAATGCTTTTCAGGTAATATCACATATTTATAAATATATTCATGAACATCATATATTTGCATTTTCAATTTAAGAACATACTTTTTTTTTGTTTTGTTGTGAGGATTATATATATGCAAACATGTTTGCTTTTGAGCATGAGTGGTTGGACAACTAATAGTCATGCATGTTTTTTAGGCTTTATAATTATATTTGTCATCTATTTAAATTTCAACAATATTTTGTTCCAATTTTTTGTTGTTAGGAACGATACACTTGGAATCAGTCCACCATTCTCATCAAGGAAGTTTTTTTGAAAAAAAATGTGCATACCTTGATTCTTCCACATTGTACCATGCAAGAATTCAAGTGATGGAGGCAAACGAGAAGTCTCATATTAGTGAAGCAAAAGGAATTTAGCCTTCATGGATGAGAGAAGATATTTGGAATGCTATGATGGATTTATGGGCTGAAGATGATTGACAACGTAAATCAAAAGCTGCAAAACAAAATCTCCTAACTCGATAGGAAGGATCAATTGCAAAACATATTGTTGGGGTTCCGTACCCATAATGGAGCATCAATTAAGAATTGTACATTGAATATAATTGAACAACCCTTTTGTATCATTTCTCTTTAGAAACTTAGTTGTATACTATTATTTTGTATATGTTCTATTGCGGACTAAGAATTTGGGTAGACAACCAACTCAGCGCGAGATATTTGAGCATATTCATAAGCGTCGAAAAGAAGAGAATGACAATGAATTTGTGGACGAAAAATCCAAAAGAGTTTGTGTAAGTTAAGATGAATAATTAAATCCTAATATCATTGTGTACATTTAAGTGTTTGTTTGATTATCATGATTTGATGAACTTAAGAACAATATTGTGCATCTTTGACAAACAAGTATGGCTTAGATCTTTCCCCTTTCAAAAAAAAAGTATGGCTTAGATCCTTCATCTCATCTAGAATTTAATCTTGATATATGGATGGAGGCAACTGGAGATTCAACAAAAGGGGGACGAGTATATGGATTTGGCACCGAAAAATATGCTCAATCATTTGTTAAAGGCTCAATGGCATCATGCTTAGGAGGCTCTACAACAGAAGCAACATTAGAGAAGAATTTTGAGTGCATATGTGAACAAGTGCGACAAGAGATGCAAGAAGAAATTGATGAGCACATTCGAAAGTTTAATGAAGCGATGGAAGAGAGATTTCATATGATGTTGCAACAATTTGTTCAAAAAGAAAGTTATCAATCTCATTTAAAAAGTTCAGCTCCACATGTGTAAGGTAATTTATCATTTGTTTAATTCATCGATCTGATCCAGATTTTTATCTTGTCCCATTTCTTAGATATTTAAACTATCGTAAAGGAACTTAGGGAAAAGTGCTGTGAGCAATCCAACATGTTATAGAAGTTAGAAACTTTGTTGCGTTACAAGTAAAATTGTGTGATTTCAACTATTACTGATACCTCACTCTAAAGTTGTTATAAATTTGGAATTCGTTGTTGTTGAATGCTTGAATAGACTGTCATATTCATTGAAGACAAGAGCTTAAATTGTGATCAATTCCTCTTTTTTTTTTTTTGCAAGGAGGGCATGTGGTGTGATTGATATAGATCATTATTTGAGTTTTGATTACCTTGTTCATTCAATGAAGAACAATTAATCATATGGCTGGTACATAGATGATTTATCATTTGAGTTTTGATTATTATTACTAGAGTACCTTGATTTTTTATACATAGATGTAATCTATTACACTTAATAAATTATTTTGATACAAGACATATGGCTGGTAAAAGAGCTACCCAATGGGAATTCAATTTAAGAATATATATGAAGTTAGTGTGCTACTATCTCATATTTTAACAATTTTAAGGAATATAAGGAAAGTCTAAGCTACATTTTCCATGTCTATATTACTAATCCATTGTTTAATATTTTATTATGATTAATTTATATTTTTAAATGATGTATATTTTTTATGAAGCAACTTTCTAGATTGAAGGTTGTAAAATTAGGTCTCACACCGAGTAAGGGTATAATTTCAAAGACAGTGCGCAAAATTTATAGTTGTGCTTGTCTAGATTTCATATCTGATAATGTATGATCAATTTACACAATATTAACATTTTGTTGGCAGTTATGTTTGTAAAATATTAGACATTGGATACAAGCAATATATTTCGTATTTTACTTTAGACTTGAGATTATTTGTAATCATGTGACCACCTAAAATATCAAGGTTGTGATTCGATGTTTTATTTTTATTTTGATAATTAGAACTCTTATATTTTTGTGTCGATTCTTGATTTAAATCATTGCAAATTATGGCACAAATTCATAATAAAAAAATTGGTCACAATTCCATATGTTATATTTTTAACAAAAAAAAATCATCATAAATGTTTTGTCACAAATTTATCATAATGATCTAAACAACCATTTAAAATATCCATCACAATAATAGTTCATCATAAATACATCACAAAATATTGTCAAAAATATCATCACAAAATTGTCACAATAAGATTCAATCATAGAAATTCCATCATAAAATCATAAAAAAAAAAGATCTTTGTGACGATTTTTTACCTTTTAAAATGTTTTCTTTATTAAAAAATTGTGAATAAATTTTTTTTATCACAAATATGGTGACAAAAAAATTTCGTCACAAGAACTTTCTATGGGGTTTAAATTTGTGAAGGAATAATTTCCTTGTAAATCCATCATTGTTAATAATTGATCATCTCTAATGAATATTGCCTTTTTTTGTGATGGAATAATCATCACAAAAGCTTTTTTTAGTGTAAACCTTATAATATCTTTAGGGGCATGTTTGGTTACAAGAACTGGAGCTAGAACCTAATTGGTTCTGTCTCCAGTTCTGATCGGTTCCTCAAACGAGGTGACGTTTTGGAAAATCGATCATGGAACCCCAGGTCACGTGACCCAGCATATGAGTTGTTGCAAGTTTTTTTTAAAATTAGTACGTTTTTTTTCATTTTTTTACGTCTTTTTCTTTCTTTTTCTTTACTAAGATACTAATATTAAATAATATTCTTTTTAACTATTACTTTTTAACTAATAATTTTTTTATTTATTTTAATGATAATATTTTACTAATTTACATTTGAGATTAATTTTTTTTAAATTATTTATTGTATTATTCATGGGAATAATTTTATATTATTTAATTTTTTTTGTCAGAAAATATTTTATTACGTTGTATTTAATTTATATTACAAATTATTTATCCATATATGTTTTATTACCAAAAAAATATTTTTTATGAAACTATTATTATTACATTATTAATTCATGAGGTTAATTTTATGTTATCTATTAATTACTTTTTAATCGATATTTTTTAATAAAGTTTTCTGAAATTATTAATTAGTGAGATTAATTTTATATTATTTATTATGTTTAATCAAACTTTTTTTTAAAAATAATTCTATAAAAATATTTGTTCATGAGATTATTTTTGTATTACTTATTGATATTTTTAAAATTAAATAAATTTAATTTTTATTAAAAATATATTTTAGATTCTCACATTTTATCCAACGCCTATAAGAACCTACATATAATCATTATAATATAATTCATTCAAACACTATTAGAACTAATATATCAAATCAAATTATTTATAGAATATATAAAACCCCTAGTTTCACTTGCCAAAGAGGACCTAGTGAGCTGGGTGCACGAACCAATGAATCTATACATGTTTGTGACAAATTCATGTTTTGGATATTTTTTTATAAAGTATTCGAAGCCGTAAAAACAACATTTCCATTAGTTTATATAACACAAATTGTTTATATATATAAACTCCATGCGGTTTTACTGTTGAATTTTGACATTGTTTGTTAGGCATGAAAACTATTATGATATTATACATAGAACGATTAGATCAACAATTTTATCTTACAAAAATATATTTCATTAAAAGTTAAGCACTCCTGACATTTCACGGCATAAGTTTAAATGAATCTCTGAACTCGGAACTCGGAAGCCAATTATTTCATTGGCATCTCAATAGTAACACATCCTTATTACTGAACTTAATGTGTTACAGACAATTAATATTATATAAAGCGCTTTATTATTGTTTGCATCAAAAGCAAGTCTTTATATTTATTAATATGCTGCCACCCCATTGTTAACTAGGACTTTCGAATATTTCTCCCGAATGGCACTTAAACCTACTAATAAAAATTAGTTAATACACAATTAATCCCATAATTCTCACTAAATAAAGCATCTTAGTGTTGATTGAACAGGAAAATCCACAAATAGAATTGATCATGACAAGGGAAAATTGATTAATATGGGAAGGAAAAAAAGGAAGGAATAATTGAAACGGTCATAAAAAACAAAGTGGCAAAGTGACATAAAATGTTGTAATTTCAATTTCGCGAATAAGTATGGGTCGTATAATTCAGCAAGATTTAAAGACTACCTTATAATTATGTTAAGGATACAATAAGTGGAAGTTTTTATCAGGTTGATGATGTCATCCTAGAGGAGCTGTGATCACTTTTATGGCATTTGTTCATTGCTTCTGCCGTTTTCTATGGTCATTAAACATTCTTCAATTTTAAATAAACTCGCTAATTAAAGAATTCTAGGACAATGAATATGTAGAAGTTGGCAGAAACAAGGAGTAACATCGAAATATTTATTAGGGGCATTTGAATGTTTTTTCTAATGTTCCAAAAACTACATCATGACCTAAGAGGAAAATGAAAATGAAAATAAATGGTAACTTTATTTGTCCGTTTGCTTATTTAAAATACAATATTTAGAGAAATAGTATGACCTAAGAGGAAAACAAATTACATAATTCTCATTAATACTATTAAAAAGGTGTTCCAATTATTGGAACACCAATGCCCCATGGACACATAGGAACATGGTATTCATTTTTTTTCATGAAAAAAAGGAAGCACCATATGATGGGATCCACCGGTCAAAAAAGGAAAATGATGAATCTTTGAGTCTCCGTTTATTTGGATGAAAATAAATGCATAAGAAAATTACTTCTTCAAAAGTAAATTCTTAAAAATTTATTTATTTATTTGGTATATGATATTTAAATAGAGACTTAGGAATGTAAAAGATTATTGGAGACTTTGTCAAAGAAAATTATTTTTTATTTATAAAAATTGTAATTCATTTTTTTAAGTTTAGCTTAACTTCTTTAGCCAACGAAAAAATATTTTTCGATTGACCAATTAATTTCATGTTATCAACAACAGGAAATCAAATAGTTATTTTTCTAGGAGAATGTAAACATTTTCGGAACATAAGTTGTGTTCCGTATCTAAATGACTCCTTATTATCTTTATGTCGATCGACGTGTGCAACTCCTTTTTTCTTACTTGTTTTTGTACTTAATAAAAAGGTCATACTTTGCATGATCGCCGTGGAGAGTTTATGGAGGAGTTAGAAGTTCAAAGCAAATATATCATAATACACAACAAAAACTTTATTCAAAATAGTCCCAGTGCAAGATTGATCCTATGAGATATAAGTTGTAATTCATGCATGAGAGAGAGAATATGATTGCTCCGAACTCTAAATCTTGTATTATTTTTATTGATTCTAATGACTAGGAAGATCGATCATATATCCCCAAGCTCTAACTTTTAATTTCTTTCCTTATGCTAATGCATTGATTCTAATTCAATTGCATAACAATTAAGGTTGAAATACAAGTCCAAGTATAACTCATCATTTACGTAAAGCATGGTGGGTACATTGAAATCAACTTAAAGAAAAAAAAAATAGTACTACTAGGAAACACTTTCTATCATGAAAAAAGTTTTCATTTCTTGCAACTTATAACCATATACTATGGCATACATTCGCTAGGAAACGTTCGAAATAATAAAAAGACAATAATGTAAGATAGCCAACAACCATAGGGGTAAGGTTCTATCAAATATAATATAAAGTAACCAAATAATAATAATAATAATAATAATAATAATAATAATAATAATAATAATAATAATAATAATAATAATAATAACTAGGGTAATGCTAATGCGTCCAGCTTGCATTTCATGTCCATCAAAGATGCAACTCAAGGTCGATGCCGTCTTCTTCCTCATCGTTATTGTGATTACTGGCTTGATCAGGATTAGGAACTTCTACTGGAGCTGCCGTCGGTGCTGCCGGCGGAGCTGCCGCCGTGGTCTGCAGCGTTGCAGGATTCATTTGTTGGCTGATCGCTCGATTCATTCGCAGGTACACGGCATTCATACGTTGTGCCTGATCATGTGTACTGTGGGCGAGCGAAGGGCCAAGAAAATTCACAGTTTGATTCTGCACATCTCGCCGAGGGTACGGAGCCGGCACCTGCCGATGGTAAGGTCCATAGGCGGTCCTTTGCCAGTTCGTGCGCCTCCAGCGATCGTAGACGTCGGCGTTCCTGGGGTGCACGTCGGAGCCATAACCATACCTGTACTGATCCTGCATCCTGTGCGGCATTGCACTGCCATAGTACCGAGGCGGAGGCGGCGAGCGATGATAGGGATGGTAATGAGCAGGCCTGGTTGCTGAGCGGTAGGGCGGATAAGGTGGCTGGCGGAACTGGTCGCGACCATGATACATGTTGTAGGCCGTGGCAGGGACACCATGAGCATGGTCATGGGGAGTAGGAGTCATTATGGGCGCCGCGGCATGCATGTTGGCTAAGAATTCAGCCTCATGCTCGGCTCTCTTGGCGGCCTCTCGCTCGCGGCGGTGGCCGTTTTGGTGGCCGCCGAGTGCCTGCGATGTGGCGAACACGCGATCACAAAATTGGCACTTGAACAACTTCTTGCCATCACTGTCCTCCACCACTATTACTTCTTGTTCTTCATCTTCTTCGTTGATCACAGGTTCTTGCTCGATCTCCTCGGCCATGGAACAATCTAACAAGAAAAAATCATATACAAGTTAGCAATTTATCCTAAAAAAATAGTAATAACAAGACCATACATATATGTATATTAATGAAATAGAACAACAAAGAGGTTTTTGATATACCTCGAAAAGTAAAGAGAAAGATGGGATTAGGATCAAACAAAGATTTGGAGGCCAAAGCAATTAGATGGATGTTGTGGTTTGTGTCCCCGGGCGCCTCATTATATAGAGGAAAATTTTAAAGATATGTTCATGGGGATGTCCACAGTTGCATGCACTTGTGTCATGAAAGGATGTCTTTGTCTAAACAAGATGTCACTAGTTAAAATATTTGATTTGTAATTAATTCATTGGCCAACTTTACATTCCTTAATAACACAGATTCATGTCCCTTTTATCAACTCATGAATGTTTGTTCCTTAACCTCATGACCTGCCTTTTATACATATAACAATATATCTGCAGCCACAACAAGAGATATCTAAGTGTGACTTGTCATTGACATTGAAATTAACATTAGTATTGTTGTAGTCCTTAATACAAAGTATATGTTGATGTGTAGCACATGTGCCTTGTGAACTGTAGCAATACCATAGTCATGTTATTATTGTGTTCAGATATATAATTAACTTCATTTAATTATATTAAAAACATTAGTTGTGCACATCAAAGATAAGGTTGCATTCTTTCAGAAATAGAAATTAACAGCAATTAATATGTGAGTTCGGAAATATTATTAATAGATATTCTTAGTGTATCTATACAAAGATTGAAGAAAAGAACAGGTTAGAGAAAATTAAATGTCATTGATCATCTTTTTATTTCCATTAATATGAGTGTATAATATTTCTAAAAAATGATTTGATGTCTAATTAGTTCATTTGAAAATAAAAATGATTACCTCAGAAAGCAATTAATGAAAATCAATCCCAAAATAGTGTATAAATCCTGGCATTGAAAGTTCTCCATGAATGCTTCTAGAAAACTTGTGTGCGCTCACGTATTCATAAACCAGATAGCAAATATCACACACTTACCTTTTTGAATTTACAGATTGAAAATTCATAAAGAGAACTTTTATTTCCTTTTTGAGAAAGTAAATAGAAATAACTGATGTCACTTGAGATGTTTTTGTGGGGTGAGGTTTGGTGTGCACCAATTTTTTAATTGTTTTTTTTCAAAAAAATGAATATACTGAGGTATTTAGATATATGATCAAGCATTAAAAAATCTAAAAAAATTAATTTCAAGTAATTTGAATTTCAAGTTAATTAAAATTGAAAATTCAAAAAATTTAATTTCAAGTAATTTTCACCACATGGTTCATATATGATCCTTTTCTTTTATTTTCTTTTGAAGAGCATACATGTACTAAGGTTCTCAACTGAACAAATGAAAAGAATTTAAATATAAATAAACATTTAGTGTTATTACTTTTTTTTCTCAAAAGTAATTGCATTGAGGTATTTATTTTCAAGTAATTTCCTAGCTTTAGTCCTAGTCATACATGTGATGATGTTTTTGAATATACATTAGCAAATATTCATTAATAATGAGTTAATTATCAATCGATTCACTCATATCTTTGATCCGTAAACTTAATTTATACTTATTTATCAAATTTATGAACAATTAGTAATATTTTAACATTTATATTTTTTTAAATATCTAACGTAAATTTGTAGAGTGCACAGGTGCAAGATTCCTTTATTGAATTTGATCTAATTAAGAAAAAAATAATGTCATTGTCCTTATTATGCAAAGTGTGTTATATGAGATTATTGGTTCTTATTGTTTGCATTGACTTGAATGTTTTTTAACCATGTCATATTAAGAGTGAGAAAACTCAACATCAGAAAAATCTCATTGTGAGGAAATAAATTTTGGCCATATGCTCATTTCTTCTTTTAAGGTTTGTTTAGTTAGGGGTTAAAAGAAAGTAAAAGAGGGGAAGAGAAAGGAGGTTAATCGGTTAATCTTATTTGATTGTATTCTTAACGGAGAGGAATGTCCCCTCCATTTATTTTCATTTCCCTTCAAAAGTCTATTTTTTTTTCAACCCCAAACTAAAGTCTAAATGAGGGAAAAAATCTTTAAATTACACTTCCAATTTTTATTCATATGTAACTAAAATATATAAACATGTACATTAGAATATATTCGTCCAACAAAAAATATGATTTTCTTCTTTTCCCTTTGATTATGTCTTCCAAATAAAATTAATTATTTCACTTCGATCCGTTCTCTTTCATTTTCTTTCATTCATTTCGAGTAATTTTCGTGTATAGTCCCTTAACTTTGCCCAGATCCCACTTTGGTCCCCGAATTTTAGTTTGTAATAAATTGATCTCTTAACTTTGTAAATTACTCGTCGAGAGTCCATTTATCTAAGATAACAGATTTTTTTCGATTTTCTCTCCATGTGATAAAGCCATGTAAGTAAAAAATAAAAAATATTGACGTAAAATTTAAATATTTTTTGAATAGTTCCTTAACTTTACTCAGTTCTCATTTTAGTTCTTGATTTTAAATTATAACCAAACAGCCCCCTAATTTTAATTTGCAACTGGATGATCCCTCAACTTTATAATACATTCACTGAAGGTTCCTCTTATCTAAGAATATTGGATTGCCAATTTTTTGTCCATGTATGAACGTAAAATTTAATATTTCTAATATATATACTATTATATGTATACGTGAGAATACATCAATACAAAAAATATTAGTACTTTTCATTTCTTACAAGAGTGATTTATAATTTTTATTCAAAAAATGAATATCGACCGCCATCAAATTTTACCGGCACGTGCATCTTTCTCCGAAACTTTGATAGTTGTTGACCTTCTTTTTTTGTTATAAAAATCATTTACTTTTGTATGAGATGAAAGCTAACAATATTCTATATGTTCACGTCATTCTCAAATATACATACAACAACATACACAAAAAAATATTAATGTCCATATTCTTAAGTGGACAAAAAATTTGACAAACCAATATTCTTAGATAAAAGAGACTTTCGGTGAATGCATTATAAAGTTGAGGGATCATTCAATTACAAACTAAAATTAGGAAAATATTTAATTCCAATTTAAAGTTAGGGGATCAAAAAGGGAACTGAAAGTTAAGGTACCATTCAAAAAATATTTAAACTTCACGTCAATATTTTTATTTTTTATTTTTTACTTACGTGGCTTTATCACATGGAGAGAAAATCGAAAAAAAATCTGCTATCTTAGATAAAGGGACGCTCGACGAGTAATTTACAAAGTAAGAGATTGATTTATTACAAACTAAAATTCGGAGACCAAAAAGTGAAATCCGAAAAAAGTTAAGAGACTATACATAAAAATTACTTTCTATTTTTTTTCCTACATTACCTTCATTTTCTCTTAATGATTGTTGAACCAAACAGAGTCTTAGTTTTTAGTTGAAGTATAATATGATATATATATATATATATATATATATTATCTTTTTTATTTTTATTTATTTGGATGAAAATATTTTCCTGCCTTTCTTGTGTTTGAAAACTAGAAAACTCTTGGGGAAATTTTCCCCTCTTGAAAAGGGCAAAATGTTTTCTTTTTTTCAATATGTCTTTTTTATATGCATTAAAAATATTCAGTATAAATTCAATTATTATTTATTATAGAACCAAAAATTAAAAAGTATTGTTTCAAGAAAATATTTTCTAATTTTTTTTCTTAACAAAAAAATTCCCGACCGGTGAAAACATTGGAGCCAAAAACTTTTATTGCCAGCAACACTCAAGAGTTGAATGAATTGATCAATTAAGAAAACAATATAAATGGATGATTTATAATCCTGATATGGATTTGGTGATTTAATTTTGGAAATTAAATTAGGATTCATTTTGTTCATAATAATGCCCCCATATAGTTTGGCTCAATGAGGGTTTAATGAATTTAGGTACAATTATTTTTAAATCATTGCACCGTGAAACAATCAAATTTGAATCGTCATTTCATTACAAATGGTTCAAATTAAAATGAATTTATTTTAATTTTTCCAAAAGATTCAAATTTGATCATCGTTGAGATAACTCTCTTTCATTTATTTTAATACAAATATATTCAATGTGTTCAATAGGTGCAATGTTTTTAAGCCACTCTTATTATTTTTGCACATTTATTTCTTATTTTTGTGTGACACATTTCTCTTGTAGCATAGAAGAAAATGAAATTATTTAGTATTATTTGACTTAGTTGGTATACCGAAGAATTATAATAGTTTTTTTTTTTGTACTTGCTCAGAATTCTCACTGTTCAGGGCTACTAACACCTAATTAATTTGAAGTTGAGACAAAGAGTAGAACGATATTTCTCTTACTAAATTAGTGATTCTGAAACTCGAACTCAAAGTTATTACCTCTCAGCTAATTAGGTGTCAACCAAATTTAATTGAAGAATTGTAGTAGTTGTTGTCATCCTTGGGTCCCTGAATCTAATCCGGCAGGTCGGATAATTCTTTTTCGTCACTTCATTTTTTTGGTCCCAATATAACTAGTTGACGGAATTCCTACTATAAACAAAAAAACATGAGCTTATATTTTTCTATTTTTTAGATAATTAAATTCGACATTTATTGGTGAAAAAAAGTAAAAATACAAATTTTAAATAGGTCATTTTCATATCTCCTTGTAGTCTTCGACCGTTCATACGAAGTCCATTTTTTATTAATAATTATTGTTCAAAGCATGATCACCAACAAGGACGGATCCACCAAATAGGAGTAGGGGGCCCATGGACATCCCTAACTTTTTTTCCATCAGATGATCCTTCTCATTATCTTTTGTCATATACAATTTACATAATCATGTAACCACATGTTATTATATATATTCATGGGCTTTACTACTCATGTAAGTGAACAAATAATTTAGAAAAAGTTTAAAGAGTAAGAACACATAGTCGATAATTGAGATAAGAGTTTAAAAGTAAATACTCAAAGGAAAATAGATAAAAATAAGAAATGAAACTAAGAGATTGAAGGAAATTAACGGAAAAAAATAAATTCAACGAAATTAAAATATTATTGTTACGCATGTACTTGCCAACATAATATTTTAAATTTTTTATCTATTTTTTTATTTTATACTGTGAATTATGCGTAACTTTTTATTTAAATTCATATGGCATAATTTTATTAACATCATGATCATACTTAATAAATATAATAAGAAACAATATTATTTTATCAAAGAAATTTGTAACGAATTGCTATTTAATTTATAATAAAGATAATATTATTCATTTCTCTTATTGTGTATTGATATAATTTCATGATATGATGCATGACTCATTCTCTAATATTTTGGCCATTTAATTTTTTGACATTAAAATGAAAATTTTTTTTTGAACTGAAATTATATCAAGTAAAAAAGTTATATTATAACCTTAAAGATTATGAATAAATAAAATTATATTATATTATATTTACATGCATACTTATACATACATTAGGAGAAGACATGTTACTTCTATATGAAATTACTTTTTTTGTACAATATAATATAATTATTCTAACTTTGAATTATTGTTAATTGAGCGAATAAATTTAACTTTGGATGTGTATTTTTCACTTTACTAACTAAAAGGTGTCCAATGAAAAAGAAAAATTAAGAATAAAAAAAGTAAGCCTTTGTTTCTCAACCTCTAAACTCTAATAGGTGTAGGTTACTAAAATAATTGTTAAATTTTTAACTCAAATTAATTTATCAAACAAATCAATTTAACAAAAAAACTATTTTGACATTGATCAGATCTTTAACTTATATATCAACCTCCTTGTTGTGTCAAACACAATCTTAATATAATGTGAGACTTTAATATTTTATATAATTTTTTATGATGCAAGACTCTTTAATTTTCTAAAGTGGTTAATGCTAATATCATTGTGAATGAGATTTAATAATTACAAGTTTAATAAATTTGAAAAATATAAGCACTAAGGTGTAATTAATTTATATAGTCCGCCATAAACCCTAAATAAAATAAAATGATAATATAAAAATTAATAGTGTACATATATTATATAATTTAATTATTTTTCAATTATTTAATTTTATAAATATGATAAATATGTATGTTATATATATATATATATATATTAAATAATTATATTTTTTATAATATTACCTTGGGTACCTCTACTCTTTGTCATTGGATGATGGAGATGTTGGTTTGAGTGCTTGAGATCCTGATTTGGTTTCTTAGAGGCTGTTTGGGTTAGCTTATAAAATTTAGCTGATAAGTGATATAACTGCTGAAGCTGATATGTTGGATTTGATATTATTAATTTTAATATTTAATATTATTACCTAGATTTAAGTTGATCCGAAAAATTGCAATCAACTAAGCCAATTTTTTTTTCCACTATAAATGATTTAAGGTGATTTTACATGCTTAAAAAATCAGTCAAAATTTATACGACATTTTTTATACACGAAAAATCATCCAAAATGAACCACTTTTACTTACATATACATTTTTTTATACGCTTCCACTCGACTTCATGGACAATTCTTAGATTTTTTGCAACTGTTGCGAGCAGGATCTGAAGAACTACTGCCTTTAATAGGGGCGCCCCACTTTCCATACGTCAAGATGTAGAGCCTCGTGAAGTGCTTAAAATTGACCAACCTGACTTTCAATTATATTTTTCTTTTTTCTGTAAAACTCTTTTTTTATAGACTTTTGTGGGTATTTGTATTCTTTTTCACTAGCACCTATAGAGACCTTGACATGTTCAATTTGTAGCAAAAAAAAAGTAATGCATTACAATTTTAACTTTTTTGTAAAAATGTTGAAAACAAATGATATTTATGTAAATGTCCTGTTACTTTTTGTTAATTATGTTACGTCTGGTTATTGTTTTTTTAACTCGTGGATGTTTGGGAATCCAATAATTAAGCTTGTTAAATTTTGAATAAGGCACAGGGAGCATCATGGTTCCTTCTTCTTGGTGTATTGGCTAATTATATCTTTCTAATAAGCATGGGGTGTAATTGATAGCTAATTAAGACCAAAATTGAATGTAAACCATCTAAAGACGAAGAGATCAATTGAGCAAAACGATGTGTTATCATATTTGTCTATAGTTTCAACATAAGTAGGCTTGTCATTGGCTTCGACAATTCAGATTGGACAAGAACACATGAGGTTATTGAAGCCACATCTCTTATGATTTTAGCACTTCTCTAAGCAGATGATGTTTGTGTGGGTAAAACTGTAATGGGTGAGATGACTTGATACCTCACTGATCCTTTTGACATCTTGTTAACCAGTATATTATTTTCAATACTTACATGATTTTCCATAGACTATAATCCTTGAAATGATATGTTAAAAGTAATATCAAATGTTGATGTTGTATCAGTGTTCTTTATATTTTAACCATAATAGGATTTCTCACTATTTTCTTAATTTTTACAATGAAACAATGTCTTTCTTTTTCCAAAATATTGATGTTTCTAGTATTAACCTTATGGTACAAGTAATCTCAAGTGTTTTAGTCATAGTAAAACCTTAGAAGATCATAAAATTAGGTAGCAGTGACTAGTTGAGCTACAAAAATTCATTATCCTTAACAGCAATATCCCATAAGTATATTGTTGGAATAGAGACCATCAACATGGCTTAAGTTCAAAGAATTAGTAAAGCATATATTTATAGTTTGTACAACTTAAATTCCTACTAAAGCATCCATATATATATATATATATATATATATATATATATATATATATATATATATNTATATATATGTATATATGTATATATGTATATATTTTTATATATAAAGTATGAGTTCCAAGTGAACTCATCCAACTTTATTGATAAAAAATGGAGATTAAATATGAGATTTTATAATTTTACATATAAAAGCATGCCTTATCCCTTATCAAACCTTTTGCCATTAGCATCGCGCTCCTCTGAAAATACATTCATTTATTCAACATCAGATGCACCGTAAAAGGCAAAAGGATGGCTAGCCAACTTCTTGTTATATAACACTGATTATGTTGGTCCCCTCCATTCCTAAATGAACTCTAAAAGGTTGTCGACGATCCAACATCCATCCAGGAGCAAGTTGATTCTTGACATCCCCTTCTAGCACGAGCACATCCAGAACAAGTGATCATAAATGTAATACAAGTAATTGTACGAGCCAATGAGATCATCCACGATGAAGTAGTAGCATAAGATCTCAAAGCATTGATATAAATAAAGTTAAATATTAACATTCTAGAAGTAGCATAAGATCTCAAAGCATTGAAATAAATAAAGTTAAATCTTAACATTCTAGAAGTAACATAAGATCTAAAACAAAGAGGTGTACTTGAAATATTTTACAACATAAATTGTAACATTAATCCTCACTTTAGATATTTTACAATATGAAGGTTAACACCCAAATTCTCCACTATAAGATCATTAAGGAGAAATAATGGGTTTTCAAATTTATTAGCAGCCACTATTTACAAATGGAAATTAGAGAAGCAAAAGGGTATAGATGAAGGTGTCTATTGCAGGGCACAAGTTTCTGGGGACTTCGCAAATGAAAAAAAGAGAAGTGGTGGGAGTACCTAATACATGGAACCACTAATAGTAAGAGCAAATCATATGCAAGAAAATATGATGTTGGTGAATCAAATTTTTGGTGCCAAGGTGGTAATATGCAGATAACGGAAAGTGAGCAATGTGATTATTAAACATGAGGAATATTATTGTTGATGTAAGAACAATAAAAATTTAGTACAAGCAACAAAACTATTAACTAATAAGGGCATAAAATTTGGTACTCATAAATTTCATTTCAAGAAGAAGGCTATATCGAGTTATAAGCGAAAAAAATCAACATTTTCATAGGAAAAAAGAAAGAGAATACTAAAACTCCATTTTCTTTGAGGACATTAAAGAGGATGTTGCATTTTGTTTAGCCTAAAATGCTAGGGCATCGAAGGTTACTTTTGAGTGAAGATTCAGTCATGAGATCAAAACCAATGGGGTAGGGGTGGAGTGGTAAGGAGCTTCTCACTGCTTAAAAGAGGTTTCGAGTTCGAGCCCCCTAGATGCAGTAATTCTCCATTGGGAGCCTCACCTACCATAACTAAGTGTTTGACCCGGGGCGACACAGATTAGTCGGGTGCTCCCATACACTATGGGGGCAACCCAAAAAAGAATAGTCATGTGATCAAGCATATGGTCGTGGGGCAGGGCTTTTTGTTGGTGACGTTGGATTGTAGAGGGTAATGCATGAGCAACAACATCGTGGATAAGGATAGGAGCAACAAGGTCGTAGGGCTTTGTGATGTAGGATCTAGATGGCACCAAGAGGGGGGTGAATTGGTGTATAAAAATTTTACTCTCTTTTACTTAATCTAGATGAGTTGTATCAGCGGAAGCTCGCACATGCAAATATAAACAAACAGAGAGAAGAGAGTAGAGAGAAAACAAACAAACAAACAAACAAAAGATTTGTTGACGAGGTTCGGCCGAACTCCTGGCCTACGTCCCCGCTCCGATCTTCTCGGACCGAGATCTCTGGAGATCACTATTTCCTTCTT
>LTAE01006496.1:6040-25207 GCA_001647135.1 Pontederia paniculata
AAGATATATATATCATGAAGAGGACAATAGTTGTTGTCTTGTATTTTTTTATGATCATCCAAGTTTTTCAGAAGCGGCGATTTTTCAACTCACTAAGCGCTATTGATTATGAACACCAACAACATATTGAAATCTCGGCCTATTATCAAGCTCAATCGGAATAGGTGAGACTATCAATGGAGATTATTTTACATTCACAAGGACTCTAACTCGAGACCTGCTTAAGCGGAGAGAAGTCACTTATCACTGCACCCCAACCCTATTAGTGTTTCCTTGTATCTCTCTCATGTGCATAATGAATGTGCATTGCGACGTGTGCATAGCTATCTCAAGTAACTATTTGTGGCATTTCAGCTTTTGAGATATCTAATGGATGGTTTGATTGTGGCACTAGATTAGTGCACCATGTCATTATAATAGTCTCCCTTTGGAAGAACAGGGTTGCAGCAGATAGAAGCTTTATGCCAAAAGAGTTGCAGAAACAACATGTCATTCATTCATGCAACTAATACCCACTTGCCTCTTGCTCAGAAGTTTGAATAATTCAACAGTTAATTTGGAATATAGCAAGTGAGTTGGAGATGACATTAACACATGAAAGGCGAAAGCCAAAAATCTAAACAATGCATCTTGACACATGCATGCATCAAGGTCCAACCATAACAAAGACGAATGCCTTCATCTCCAGACAAAATTTGAGTTGGCAACAATCTCATCTTTTCAGTTTTTGTTGCAACAATATATTATATATCTCAGATGGTCATGAAAAGAATTTACATGTCAATCGAGAAATATCTGTTCGACACCTCAATAAGGTGCTTTTATATTCTAAAGAATGAGATATATATATGTTTTCATGAATGGCAATCATTCAGCTGCAAACTTTTCAGATAAGATGAATCCTTGTAACCTGAATATAGGGGAAGGTCCAGGGCTGTCTTTGCTATTCTGCCATCCTCATGGATCCTTTCTATCAAGCTCTCAAGTGATGGGAAGTTTGCCTGCGTATTGCGGACGAGAACACATCAGACGACATAACACAAGATTCAATAAGGATTTCATCCACTTAAGTTTCAACTACCTCTGGCCTTATATAGCCAACAATAACAAGACGCAACTCCTCGCCATAGAAATCCTCGTCAAATTCATGAAGCAGCCATGGTTCCTGAAAGCAAAGGCATACTTTCAAGTTAATTGTAACAATACAAAGTAGCTCCACAGACATCCTGGATAAATAAACTTACAACTGTCTTTTCAGTATTGTCAAAGTATGGATTCCATCCAATGCTCATGACCATTTTATAGACACCCCGATTAGACAAACCAGCCCACCCAAAATATACACCTGAAGTATGCTCACAGAGAACTGAAGAAAAGTTCTCTGCTGGCAAATTGGCTGCAGAAAGAAACAACTGAATGATTAAAGACGATAAAAAATCCAAGACACGAAGAAGAGGTAGTACAATAGCCCATCATATATCTTGGTGAAGGTTGCCTTCGCCTATGGATCTAATTTTTTTCTGGGCGCAATCACGGGCCTGAAGCTCACAGATTACAGACCTAATTTAATTGGAACAAAACACAACTTTATTTTCATGATATACACAATTCCCTCATATCAGTACAAATACAACCAAACAACTATTTCTTTTCGTTACCTGGTGTTTGTTTTGTGTTTTTATCTTTGACTTTCCTCTGGTTAATTCTTAACTCAACCCTTTTCAGAGAAATTGAAAAGTTCTGTATTGATATTGAGTTGAAAAGTGACTGATTGGTTATTATACCCGGTAACAAATATTTTATATTTAGCCTTTTTTCTTGACACAAGCATCAAGGTTACTTAACGTTTCTGCCATAATTAAATATCTGAAATCACATTTTTTTAAAGAAATTGACAAAAGAATCAGAAGATCTCTTTTCTGTGCGGCAATTCTTTGTAAAAAAAATAATCTGAAACTTAGTTTTATCCTCAAAAAGATTTGATATAGGCTAGTGCAAGTGTATATGGAGTCTCAAGGTTAATATTGACAGTAGAGCTGTAATCAGATGTGCTCCTCCAAGTAGTGACATAAAATCTTAGTGCTCAAACAGGGATGTATGTATAAGGCATCAAACAGATCATAAGCAACCTAAAACTTTTGTTAGCATAATCCAGTTAAATATAGAAGTAATATGATGAGAAACCGAGTTTTACAAGATAAAAAAAATTCTTGTGTAGGTCACTACTTCCTAAGGAAGTATACTTAATTTCCCAAATTTAGGGGTCACGTCGATATCTAAAAATATCACACAGTGTTGTGCAAATTTGAGGCATCTTTGAGATAAATCTATAATGTTATGAAGATCGAAAGCTATGGAAAATGCAATTACAAAATGGTAAGTCATAAATAACCTGTTGGTATCCCAAGAACCTTTGATCCTCTTCCAAATCCCTTAATAACAGGGCCACCAATGTACCATGGATCAATGGGTAAAGTTCCCTCTATCCCTGCAGTTAATTAATTGTAAATCTTTTTAGAATGAAACTATGAGAAGGTCATGCATGCTCACACGCTTATTGGTTAAAATCTCAAGAACATACAATCTTCAAAAGGTGGTAAACCCCACTTTTCAGGATGAAGATCAAGCAGAGAATTGATGACCTCGTCAGCTGAAGAGTAAAGATCAACACGTTTTGGAATGGATGGCACAGCTACTACCTCCATTCCTGCTCCTTTGCCAGCCATAACACCAGGCCTGTTCCATGTGAAATATATCAAATCTTGAAAACCAGAGTAAATTAACCTGGAACATTTCCAAATTTCTCGATGGGACAACATATCCGCTGAAGCATTTTGACATTTGCTCAAAAGGTTATTTCCTAAACAAACATACATCTCGTATTTAAATACAGTGGCCGGCCCCAATGAGACAAAGAGAAAAGGTCCATTCAAGTGATGAAATGGTGGTCATAGTCATTCACCTAATGAAATTATATGTGTGTGTACATATATATATTGAGAAAGAAACGGATGAGTAGCAAGGCAGAAATTAACTATATATAACACGCTGTTGATGTGTGGATTAAATAAATGGACAAGTAATATGAACTAATGAAACAAATTGAGACTATCTCAAAAAATACTATAATAACTAAAGACAGGAAAGTTTGTAAAACTTACACTGAGTCCTCAATCACAAGGCATTTAGAAGGATCAACATTCATCCTTTTGGCAATTTCAATGAAGCTACAAATACCAAAGAAAAAAAGGGAAATCAATATAAACATTAGTCCCACGAAGGCTTTGCCAAAAGTTAGAAAATTAACCAACCATAATGTCATTGTCTCACATTTCTGGAGATGGTTTTCCTGTTACCACTTCATCACCGCCAATAATAGCAGAAAATGCCTCCTTCCAACCTTAAGTATTAGCGGCCAAAGCACAATATGGACAAAAGTGAGAAACAACCAAAACTTTTCAGTGGAGTAAATATTTGCAGATGTGGATAACCGTACCTTCATGAAAAGAAATCTTTGCTTCTATATTAGATCTTGGGGAATTCGAAGCCAAAGCTACAGGCACCCCTTTACCCTTTAAATGTTTAATCAACCGATCAGCACCTGGAAGAGCTTTTATGTTGCGCCACCTGCAATTAGTATATCTTAGAGAAAGGTCAAGGATAAAAAAACCAAAGCCTGGTGGTAAAACCCAATTATAATTAATAAGAGTAAAAACATTATTTTTTGGGTAAAACAAGAACAGAAAACTTTAAACAAAAATGATTGTACCCTCTCACTATCCAAGAGTTTTTGTAGGGTTCTAACCCTGTGTTCCAAATAAAAGGAAAACTAAAGGAAAGGAAACTAAACCAAAAGGTTCAGGCTAAAGGCCCAAAACTAAAAACCAAATATCAAAGGGTAGAAGGCCCATAAGTATAGAAAATCAAAAAGCAAAGAAAACTAATATCAGCTAAGTCTTCCGCCTATGCTCATATCAGATTGGAGGCTGTCCTGCATCACCTAGGTACTAATTCTGATATATACCAATTTAACCATGGTAATATTTGTGAAGGGACAAAACTGAGTAATCTTGGACAAGCACATATAAATTGTGGCAGGGAGTAGAGGTTTATAATTTGTAAATCCTTTAACTTGTGTCACAATGAACCAGAAACCCAATGATTGGCTATGACAATAATTTGATGTTTAACTAAATTTTCATTCACCATAATCAGGCAAAAAACCGCTGCTCAATTGGTTGATATAATGCAGCAACTAACTTCAATTTTCAGTAAAAGACAAAACTTAGTGAATCCCTTTTTTTCTTTGAAAGAGAAACTTAGATCCAAGATACTGAAGAACCAATTCACAGTTCGTATTTAGAAATTGCTAGGATTGCAGATCGACACAGCATGGACCATGTTCAAGAAGTCCTTTGCATTAATTTCTTCTGATCTATTCAACATATGCACTGTGGTACTCAATACTCCAAAAAGAAAAGCAAAGAAGATCAAGTGAATATGTCATAAAGCATTACTGATCAGAGAACATTGGCGTAATTTCAGAGAGGAACTCTTCTGCTGTGCAAGGGAGTTCATAATCTTCCACAACTATCCTTGAAGCTTCAAAAGGTGTCGTTCCTACAATCTTGTGGGCTCTCTTGGAATCCCATTGCTTGCCATATTTTACCAAGAATAGTTTTAGAACTTGATCTACAATACCATCTGTTGGCATATAAACGAACATAACATAAGCAGCAACAGATAAAACCGAAAAGGAAGAAAATTGAACATAAAAAATATTTGAACACAGCATAATATATCATAGTACAGTTTAATGGCCAATAATTGCAATTTTCCAACAATATGCATAGCATGGGATTAAATAGATAATATCTATGGGAAATTAACCAGAAATACCTAGTTACTGGTTCGATGCTCAATACCATTTGTAACTACAGCAGCACGATTTATACTTACCCTTGAGCAAAACCATTATATAACCAGTGTAGCATATGGAGAGATTATCTTAGATTTAAAGAAACTGCATATCTATCTAAGTTTCCCTCATCTCAAAGGGAGAAAAAACTGGTCAAAATAAATGAACTCGAAAGTAAGAGTGAGGAAGCACCTGTGTTCAGTAGAGTACCATCCAAATCCACTATAACATGCGAAACCATCTGACCCACAGACTTGCAAGCAGCAGCCATCTCTACATGAAAAGGATGAACACTTTAAGATTGGGAGCACAAACAATTGAGAAATAATCAGCAAGTAACGTAACAGTTCAAGGCAATCAGTACAGAAATAGCTAACGCATTCGAGAACTACAATCTTTTTTTGAGGGGTTGAGAATTACGACCTTAGATCTGCTGGTTTTGCTTGTTTACTAGGAGGCAAAGTTCGTGTCTAGATCTAGGGCTTTCAAATAGAAAGGAACTGTGGATAGTGAGGGAGAGTGATCAATAGGATTGAATTGCATGATAGGAATACTTGGCAAAGGGCAACAAGAAAGTGTGGAAGAAGCAAGAGCCCTAACGATTGAAGAGAGAGGAGAGGAAGAAAGGGAAAGGGGAGGAGAATAAAGAAAAGTTGCATTCCATAAGTACCTTATGATTCTTCATAACAAAGAACAATTTTTTTTTACAAAAGTGAATTAACTTTTGTGTGGTGAGGATTTCTTGTGTTGCTTTCTATGAATGAAAAGCAGACATTTACTTATCTAAAAGTAGGTAATGATTCATTGGTGAAAAGCTCAGTGGATGAAAGAACATGTACATTTCTCCAAATTTTGAATACTCCTAAACGAGCCAAATCAAGAACAAAGAAAAAAAAGAAAGGCAGTAACTTTAAAAAAATCTCAAACGCTGCTTTGTGTTTTTCCTTGTTTAAGTACTGGAACAGACAAACATATTGATATGGCTGATAATTGCACAAGCATCTTCAATCTATTAGTGCAAGAGGAATCATCACATTAAAATAGTCCACAAATTCCTTTGCAGCAGTAGTACATAATGAATTCAAACCCAAAAGTTCAAAATTGCTTCAGTGAATAAACACAGCAGAAAGCAAAGCATTCTAAAAAAATTCCATCTTTAGATGAATTCTCTTAAGAAAATACAAAGTAGAAACGCCCCATACCCATTTCGAAGCAACACCGCTTAAAAATGTGATCTTTAGACAAGAGAAAGGGAACAGAAAAAAAAACAATAAAAATGGAAACGGGAAGGGAAAGAACACATCCGGAAGTAGAAAAAAAACACATGTATTTGGAGCCCTAGTCTTCGTGATTGGGAAATCGGAACAAGTAAGCATGAATAAAGACTTGTACTTTGATCAATTGAGAGCAGCAGAAAGCCAAATGGAGATATTTCTTACCTCAAAGTCTTTTGGGGAGAGCGAGAGAAGTGAAGGGAAATGGTTGTCTTGTGAATGTTATATTTTGCAACTTTAAAAAAAATGGTTTTTAAAAAAAAAAATTAAAAAAGGGAGAGCAGAAAGCCAAATGGTTTTTTTAAAAAAATAAAATAAAAAAGGCGAGTTTGGTCAGGCGCATGAAATAAATATATTTTTAAAATAAAGTTTGGTAAGTCGGTACTTTGTAATGGGATTAATGAGTCAAATAGTGATTCATAGAATTAGACGACTCAAATGCACAAATGTGAAGAGTATGAGATGAGGGATATAGAATTTATTAAGTAGATTATACTTTTTAAAAACAGTAGAATAATATTAGATGATTTTTTATAAAATATCTATAATAATTTAATATATTTTAACCCAAAATTCTAACATAACTATAAAAAGCAAGGCACATATTTCATAATTTGTAAATAAATTTAATTTAGAACCAATCCCAAAGTGTCAAGATTCACATAATATCAAATTAAAAATACTACCTTTTTACTTTATAGAGTAATCCGTGTTGCAAGACATAGATGAGATAGAAGAATTGTACAAAGAAAACATAAAAAAATTAATGAGGTATCATTTAATTTCATGTCTCATTAAAAGATAAATAATATAAAATACAAAATAATTTAATAAGAATTCACAATACAAAAATAGAAAATTAATTCCTCGCAGTTAGTTCATCCATAAAAGTGCATTTTATTATATATCATTCTTATCTTAATGTCAAATTACTGAACAAGATGTTTCATTTTTTTATTTAAATCAATATTTTGACAATGCTTAATTACGTATTTTGGAACATCGTGGACCCAAACTAACTTAATTTGAAACGTTTCAGAGTTCAATCGATGTGCTAACGTATAAACGTTTCCAATTCAATGTGCTAGAATCAATATTTTAAAATTCGACTCGGACATCGACCCAAATAACTTGACGGGTCAAGTCGGAATCATGGTCCATTTTAGACGCCGGACACCGATCCGATCGGTCCGACCAGCCGGACCGGACCGAGTTTTCTAGAACTACCAATCTAAGTAATTAAATTTTAATTTTCATATAATTGATTAATGCTTGAATCTACGTGAAGCTTTTTCCTAGTTATCTGTTCTTCTGCAATTAATTTGATATATATTTCAAATTTTCTTAAAAGATATCCCAAAATGAAAATTCGAGAAACATTTCTAATTGAAAATCAATTAAATTGCAACATTCAAGATTGACATCAGATAGAGAAATGTAAAATTGCAAATTAAGGAACATTTGAGTCAAAATTATCTATAAAATTAAATTTAGAAAGTTTAATATTTGGTAAGAATTTTTTTGGACCCTCTTTATTTTTTAAAATTATTCTTATTTATTTGACCATCAACGATACATCTTTACCTTCATTCTTTTCATCTCGTCTATAATATTTCTTCTTTTCCTATTCTCTATTTTATCTTATTCGTCTTCCTCTTCTATATATCTATAAAATAGAAAATCAATTAATGAAATTTAATAATAAAATTTAGAATTCTACATTTTAAATAATTATACAAATTATTAGATATATTATATTAAGTTATTGAGATATTTTTATTTAAATGTCATAATTATGACATTCAAACTAAATTTAATTTCAAGAATATCATGATCAATTTTATATAGAAAAACTTACGAATACTTCTCTCAACAAAATTTTCAACTACTTATTATTATAACTATTATTCTTAAAATAAATTTCAACACTTCGAATATTTACCATCACTGGCATTTTTTATCAAGATATCGAAGGCTATGTCAAGATAAATCACGTGAGCAATTTCATGATCATCATTTGATGCGATCCCTATTCCTTGAAATTTCATTTCGGTTGAACAACCCCTTCCAAACTTTTGATTGATTCATCTTAAAGTTGATTTAATATCCAACATTTTCAAATTAGCAAGGCTTTAATGTATCTACTTTTGTTTCTGTTCACAAAAACTTCTCAGTCCACAAATAGTTCATTTTCAAGAATGTATATAACCGGTAAAACATCCAACACTAAATCATTTCTCTGTTTCAATAGATTGAAATTGCATAAATAAGAATTTTTATGTGGGTTCAATAGAAAAAATAATGGCCTAAGGATTGCCGAGGAGGGTAGTAGCCTGATCCTGCAACTCCTTCCAAGCTGCCTTGATATGCCTTTCTTCTGTCAGCGGCGCGCCAACAGCAAAACGCAGGACGAACTTGCCTGATAAAACCTGCATAGAAACAATGAATTTCAAAGTCAAATCTAAAGCCATAACAGGAACAAACTTGAAATTATTTTTTATGATCTTACTGTATGTGATATGAAGATCTTTCCGCTTCTGTTGACAGCATCCAACAAGTTGGTATTCAGCTTCCGTCCATTATCATTATCTTGATCATTTGGAGAAGGGAGAAGGCGAAAGCAAACAAGAGAAAAGTTTCGAGGAACCACAACCTAAACAGTTATTCTGACAATGTTATGCAGATTTAGGGGAAATACTTGTTACAAACTTTTTACCATGTTATCCATAATTTTCTCATAAATCAATACCAAAAAATTGCTCCTTCTAGTTGTTTGTATTCTTTAGATAATCAAATTTTGAATTAAAGTTTTTAACATCTTTCTTTTATGTGGAAAGATGAATGCATCAAACCAGCTGCAGAATCCAAAAGCCACATTGTATTCATGTTTCATACCAGAATCTGTAAGTTATTTTACCTCAAATCTAGAGTCAGAACTGACAAGTTGTTCAAATTGTTCTGCTAACTGTATGTGATTTCTGATGTAGCTTTGTAGATTTTCTATGCCATAAAGTCTCAATACCAACCATAGCTTCAGCGACCTGTAATTAGTATTTCAGTTGTCAAATAACTGAATGTGTTAACTACAATTAAGGGTTTCCAAAAGCCAACTCGAAGCAATTACATCAAATGGGGGATGAATGTTAAAAGTTCAAAAAATATGCATGATTCGACATTTTCACAGCTTATGCTAGGATACATACCACTGGAATACGCATAGTGAATAGTGTGGCGACGAATCTTAGAGAAAAATGCATAATGAAGGCTGTGTCACTGTCTGTTTTAACTACAATTAAGGGTTTCCAAAAGCCAACTCGAAGCAATTACATCAAATGGGGGATGAATGTTAAAAGTTCAAAAAATATGCATGATTCGACATTTTCACAGCATATGCTAGGATACATACCACTGGAATATGCATAGTGAATAGTGTGGCGACGAATCTTAGAGAAAAATGCATAATGAAGGCTGTGTCACTGTCTGTTTCAGTGAAAATAAGTTTAGATGAAAATGAATTATGAAAAGATCAACAAAATAGTTTGTTTTCATATGGTTGTGTAAGAGAAAATAAGTTAAAAATCTTAATTTAATGAGGACTAAAATATTTTTTAGGGGAAAAACACTTTTCCCTTGACTAATATTTTGCCTAATTACCAAATATAAGAAAATGAAAAAAAAATCCTAAAACAAACACAACCGTAAAGTCAAACAGTTGATAAGCACTCATTCAAAGCTTGCCTGTCCCATTGAGAAAAGAGCTAACGGGTCGCTAAAAATCTCAAGTGTAAGGACAAATTAATAGCAATTTGAGCGTCAATTTCAAGTAAAATTGGTTTACATTTCTTAACTTAGTAAAGCCAGCAAGTAAATGGGCAAAAGTGGCAATGCAGCAATATTAGAAGGTTGTCAAAGCTTTTGAAGCTACTAAATATGTAGACTAGAATATATACCTGATTTATAACACTAAAATACATCTAATAGTGCGCAAATGCATAAACCCTAAAGGTCAATGAACGTGAAGTATTGCACCTGAATCGACGCCCAAGAGGAATTTGCCAATCTTTGAAATCCACAACAGTGTTTGATTCTGAAGCCTGCCAATTGTTATCAAAGTAGAGGCATATATGGGCTTGATGAAATATTGGATATAGTTTAAAAAGGAGTTTTAAATTCTCATAATTGGAAAATTAAAGTTGTAAATTCTTTTAACAAAAAACATATAGTTGTAGATGAAATGCATCTTGAGAACAATGAAATTGAGATTTTATGCTGAATGAACCTATGATCAAGAAATGGTTCAAAAGAAGCAAAAAATAGTTATTCAACAGACAAAATATATAATTATTGTTTTATAAAAAAGAAACAATATAATTAGAGTTGAAAAACATTCCATACAATCCTAACAAGTTTCATGCATCACACGACTTCGTTTCAGTACTCATGTTCTCATGTTTACAAAATAAAAAGTAGCTAAAAGATAGAAAAAGGTTTTTGTTAACAACACACAAGAGTCCTGATGTTTTTTTTTGAGAAAAAAAAAGTGTAATGTTTTATATACTCTCGTATAAACACCTATAGTTTAAAAAAGCAAAATTTACCATAGCATTTTTGGATTCACTATTCATGAATAGTGAATTTCACTTTTTTGAACTAAAATTATGTGTAAGTTTTTTCAGGGGCAAATCATGCGTAATTTCAGGTGTTTACACATGTTTATACACCCATATACCTATTTGTTTTTCCCAAGAGCTCTGATCATTATATGTCCTTAACGTCTTATGATGAATATATAGTCCCTATGTTTTATATCATACAACTTTGGTCTATAAACGTCTCATTACTATGTATTTGACGAAGCAAGGTTTGTCTCAAAAAGAAAAGCGGAAACAAGGTCTGATATAAATGATTGTAGACAAGGTTTATTATGAATAATTAGGTAATTTTTTTGTCGGAGGATACATAATTTGGGAAATTGCAAGCGGTAAATCAAAATCATGGGAGTCAAAACCAAACTCATGTTCTGTTTCTGGGGACAGTCAAAGCGGATCTCTACAGGGAGAAAAGAGAAACTAATTAGTTCTGTCAGACAAAGGTTCAAGCCTTGTCAGTAGTCATCAAATATATATATATATATTTCCCTGAGAAGAAATCAAATAATCAATTGAATCGTCATAATAGAACATGCACTCTCATGAGCGAGAGCAAATGAGCTCAGGGGAAAACAATTTCTCTACATATACTTTAAGCTGTTTTGAGTATCTGTTTATCCTTTCATGAAAGAGAAATGAAAATCAATGAAGGACAAAGGAAACCACTACCTTGTTCCTTAGAAACTCTGGGTTAGTGGAGAGGGATTGAACCAAAGCACTTCGATCCTGCACCAAAGAAAATCAGCATAATCAGCATCAGTAGGCAATTGCTCTTTGAAGTTATAGGATAGAAGAATTATTCTGAAACAAAGTTCATGGAACCAAGTAACGCTTGACATTGTAATATAACTATAAAAGTCATGTCACCTACCTTTACCCAAAGCACTGAACAATCAAAGTTTGTAAGAAACCATTTGTGTGCATTCATTCCAAATGAGTCTGCTTCTTCTACCCCATCGATATAGCGTCGGTACTCTGGACAAATACAAGCACTTCCAGCGTAAGCAGCATCAACATGAAGCCACATGTCATAAGCCTACAAAAGAAAAGAGAGACCGGAAGAATATTCAATCAAGATGCTTCGCTTTCAAGAAGCAGAGATTTTCAAAGAAACAGGAGGAAACATTACCAAAACAATCGAGTAGGATAAAGATGAGAAGGGAAGATATTCAAGTTCATCAGAAAACAACAATTCAATACAAAGAGGTTTATTGTCTATCTGACCAAAAGCACAAAAACATCGCACATACCATTTTCAATAGTTAAAAGAACATATGTGAATCAGAAACAATTGCGCTTTATCAGCCTAATTGCCTGTCGTGTTTGGCGGCTATGCAGTTTTGATGGGTTGACACCTCTAGTATTGTGTTGGTTTTTAGTTCATTCAGGTCACACAGGGAGAGACGGTGCAAATAATGAGGTGGATCCAGTGCTTACCTTTGGCAGTTTTGTGAGCCATATGGTTACAGAGCTACCATCTTTGAGAGGGAATGACATTACGTGGATACTATTGTACATCGTGCATTCTTTTTTTACTTAAGTGGGATTGGATTTTTTTGGTTTTCCACTCACTAGTAGATTTTACTTCTTCAGGTTTAATACAAATAGATGACTACTCAAGCTTGTAGACATTATTTCCCCTTTCAAAAAGAGGAATAAGTGTGTTTTATAGCCTGTTCATTCCCAACTATGCAATAGGCTACTATCATAATGTCACCATCCTTGGTTCACCTGTCGAATGAAAGTGTTTTAACATGACCAAATTGTATCCAAGAACCACAAAAACAATATATAAGAATACAACAAAAACCCAAGAATCTATTAGAAGTATAAACCAAAACCTCCAATCACCAGAACCTTTAAGCTTCATAGTAGATGGGAGGACACCAATCCAAGTAAAAACTTGAATGGCCTTACTTTGCACTATAGACCCTTTCCTTTTCTTTGGGTGGAAAAAGGATGACTAGCAAACTTGACAAGGTATCAATGTATGAACCATCTTGCTTTCTTCAACTAATACTACTAGTATAAATCTACTTTCCAAAGACAGACTCCAATAACCATGAAGAAAACTACACTGAAAGTAAAGGTGCAGCAAGAAAAAAGAACCTAGATTCCAAATCTAAATTATTACAATTTTGACTCCCTTGAAGCATGTTTACCTTTGATATCTTCCCTAACTCAGATAATGGATCAATAGCTGCTGATGACGTGGTCCCAACCTGAGAAATAATTAGTCTCCATAAACATCTGTTATACTGGCTAACTGTAAATTAGGGTTGTCACTGATATCATAATATTTTTTGGAAGGATACACTGCCTTTACTTTGTCAAACATAAGCCAAACATTGAGAAAATTTAGGTTCTTACTGTAGCACACATAAAAAACGGCACTAATCCTGCTGCAATGTCATTGGAGATTGCTTCAGACACTATATCAGGAACAAGAGCATAATTTGAAGTTGAATCAGCTTTGAGAATTCTCAGGTTCTCTGGAAATATCCCTGCAATCTACCACCAAATACTATAAGATCATACAACAATGAAAAGATTTAATTGCTACACTGAGAGAAATCATCAGTACATGATTTTAAGAAACATAATCATTTCAGGATTTGTTGACACAGAACTTTTAAAGAAGCGAGTAACTAGAAAAAGAATGGAAAGAGAAAGACATGAATGCATAACTTTGTAGGTTAAAAACTATAACTACTGCAGCATCTAACTCCTGTTTAATATATTCTTCTATTCGTTCTAGGAATCCAAGATATCATTTATGCATTCCTGCATTATTCCAACAATATAAAAATTTAAGTGATCCCATGTTAGATCATTATATCTCATGTAATGAGAAAGATATATGCCGACAAACATGGTACAAAAATTTGCATATAGATTCTTAAAGGAAACACAGAAGACCCTCCAACCTCATAAATATTAACAATTTAGCACATAGTGTTACAGAAAACTGAAAAGAAAAAATCATGATGATGCCATCGATCTGCATGAACAGCTTGGAAATTCAATCATAAGTTGAGCACAGAAACAAATTTATCCAGCATAATAATCATAAACTCAACTTACCCTCGAACACCAAAGAAACTTAATATTTTTAATCAGCTCTAGAAATGGCAGTATATTCTTTATTCTAGCACACCACATAGAGAACCAATCATCAAGATGGAAGAAATGAACATACCTGACATGCTTTTTTCAGAGCAGAATGTGTCTGGTCAGATGCATAAACCACAAGTTTTTCAAGGGATCTTTTCCCAAGCTTCCTCAGTATTTTATCACGAGCAGACAATAGAACAACAAGGACAGCTTCACTTGCAGTACCCTGGATTACACCACCACCTTGTGCTGCATAGTGTTCTTAGGATCAAACACTGAATTGCATATCGGAGTCCTAAAACTAAAATATTTGGACGAATAAGCAAGCTGATTTTTGTCTCTAGTTTCGATGTTAGAAACATAATATGATGAAAAAGGGCATAATTTTACTGTACAATAAGGATTTCCCTCTAAAATTAAGTCCAAGTGATATCTTATCATTAATGTTAAGGTAAAGGAAGCATCTAACTTTGTTATTACCAAAAGAGTTTTATTTGCCTAATAAAATGTTACCAGATGGTCAAATCTTAAGTGTAAATTGTCAGGGAAGGGACTCTTCTCTGCAACAGTCAACTCCTGCATCTGATGCATATTAACAGATGAAGGATGGTTGTTTAATAGGCATGTATTCACCAGGCAATGCTATTTTCACTTCTGCACTCCTCTACTTCATTGCTGCTTTCCCTTCACCTTTACTCACCACCTTCATTTCCATATTCAAAATCTTTTTGAAGGACTCTGTATTAAAAATTTTGCTACAATGTGGACTTTCAACAGGAGACAACATACCTGTGAAGCAATTTTATTTTACAAATATTTGTCCACAAGTGTGTCTTTTGCGGATAAGCCACATGAGATAGGGATTAAAGCTCTCTGCCTGGTTTCAAGACTCATGGTTTAATATTGGATGTGAGAAAGAAATTCCTAAGGGCTACAATTCTTATTTGAGTTGGATGTGACTGATGAAGAAAGAATTCAGGATAAAAGCAAATACAATTAGCCCACAGTCGAATCCACACTGGCTACCACTTTTTGAGATCAGGACGGGAAAGGAGATTGGGATCTCTAGTGAGACAAGTTATTTTTCTATGACAACTTTAGTTAGTCATAAATTCATAATAGCCACCTGAAACTAACACTGTAAGTTCATGGCAGATATAACTTAAAAGCACATAAATATTAAACAAAAAAATATTTAACACAAAACAGGGGTATCATTAGTTCAAGGTATCTCAGCTTTGAACTGTTACCACTAGAAAGAAACTGGTTAGGTAGCTTCAGCATTTTAGCAAGCCAGTCTAGGACAATCATTTCAAGCTCTGTTGCTGCAGGAGAAGTGACCCAACTGAATCCCACAATGTTGAATCCAGCACTAAGCATTTCTCCCAAGAAACCGGCTGTGCTACTATTAGACGGATAATAGGCAAAATAATCTGGGCTTTGCCAATGTGTTACGCCAGGAATTATCTTCTGATGAATATCTGCAAAATAAAATTTTATTTTATTTAAAGAGCATTGACAGGCATATTAAGGGCAAATGGACAAAGATGAATTTAGGAATGCATGTATCATGGAAAGTTCATCAAAACAGATCTACCATTGAAAACATCTTCCAATGTTTCAGGATGCTCAGGCGCACAATCCGGTAAAAGTTCCCTTAGATATCCAGGCTTCAACGAAAAAAGTCACAACTCACAATCAAAAACACAAAAAAATGAAGAATTAATATATGACAGTATTCTTTCCAATACCCTAAGAAATTAACTAGTACTCAATCCACAGAGCTTCTGCATATTATATTCTGTGGTTTTGACAAGGACACACTATCAGGAAAAAATTATTCTATTTACTAATCATATGAAAAATGCAGGACACTTATATTCTCGTGAAAATAAAGTGTGCAACTAGTTGAAGAGCGTTGATTCAAGATTCATTTTTACTCAAGAATGATAGGTATGTGCTATCTTTATTGTTCAAACAACTGCGTACAAGTTATTGATACAAGTGAAAATAATGCATATAGACCTTCTACAAATTGCTAGCCAAAACACTTGGTGCCATTCAAATTGAACCTAACATGATCCATAAAACACAAACAAATCCTACTAGATACATAGGTGATGGTTAAAATAACAACAACGTTCACTATAGACTAACAATTCTAACTTCCAAGTGGTAAACAAAAGACTTGCTTTATGCTCCAAATTTTGCGAGAATTCTAACTCATTCCAGTTTTTTAAGAAGTTAACAGCAATAGCATATATGACTCAAAGGAGACATCTTACCTCTTGTTTTTTTAGCATTATGGGCAATCCAAACGAAATAAAAATGTAATAGAAAAACTCAACTTTTTTAAAGAATCCTTGCATTCCTTAATATCTATATTTTCCAGAAAAAAATATAAGAACATATCGATGCTTTTGGGAAAAAAGAAAATACTTAGTTTTCCTTGAAATTTTTTAGTTGAAATTAATCAAAAAGCTTCTGGATAAGAAGGTTTACAATCATACTATAAAGGCAACATCTTTGCCTCATATTTTCTGACGTTATGCAAAATGCTACACTAATTTCAATGAAATAAGACAACATCATGAAACAATTAATTGCCATTTCTTTCACCTTTGTTTGAAGAAAAAAACACAAAAAAAAATTGATAGATTGCCGCATGTACCTTGACCTGACTGAGGACGGGGTATCTCTCGATGTTTTTATAGTAATCAGCGATGAAGTCGACCATCTTATGACCATATTCGCGCAGCTGCTCGGCGTCCATCGGCTTCAAATCATCGACCTTGCTGCCGTTCTCCCTGCGAGAATCAACCCCCACCCACCACTCCAAATCAACAATCGGACTTGAAGACACCAAGAAAACCTTAGAAGCAGAAGAGATCGATAAAACCTACATTTTTGTGCCGAAAAGGAGTGGAAGACGAGGAGGAGAGAATAGAAGGACTGGAGGATGAGAAGGAAGCAACAACTCTTGCAGCGGAGCGGGAGGGAGCTGAGAACATTGAAGATTTATTATCTACTTAAAAGAAAAAAAATGTCAGTTAAGTAGAATGATAAACAACATTCTCGTTTTAAGATCTTGAGTCTCTGTACAATTTTTTTGGAATGTTATCAAACTCGTAACGAACACGACACGTAACACGTATTCTACCAGATTTTAAAATCAAAATTTATGAAACTATTAAGTACATTAATTTTTATAAGAAAAATATATGAACCTATAACATTAAGGCTAAGATGCACATTCATAAACATCCATCACTTAAAGAACAGGAACAACTAATAATTAACAGTCAAATATTATAAATGATCATAAGTTAATAACCTTAAATAACACAATCTATAAACGATACCACAGAAGAAAAAAATTGAAAACAAAAACAAGGGAGCCACGATGTCTCCCCTGCTTGCTCTTGCCTCCTTCCTACTCGCGTGCCACAGGAAGGCAAGTGCTTCCCCTGTTTGTTCTTAGGCGTCGTTTGGTAATGGAACAAGACCAAGAACAAGCTTCTAATTCCAGATTTGTATTCAAACACTTTTTTTTTTGCACTGTGGCTACCACACGAATTTGTTCTGGGGACAAGATTTTACATGGGAGCACCATGTTCCAGCTTTTTTTTCAGTCTAGACCCACCGGTGTCCAGGACTACTAGCACCCGACTAATTCGGTGTTCGGACGGGAGCGGCAGGGTAAATCCTGGCCAAATTGGCGACTCTGGAGCTCGAACTCGGGGCTACTAACTCCCGGTCGCTCAACCTGGGACACAGACCCGCTAATTATCTATGCCAACCAACTTGGTTCACCGTGTTCCAGCTTTGCCCAGGAACATGTTGCTCCCATTTGAACAAAAAAAAATCACTTAATCTTTTTTTCTCTCTTATTGATTGTCTTGTTCTCAAATCAAGATGATGTCTGTCAAACAGTAATTAAGAACAACAAATATAAATGTTCGCATTGCATCCAGACGTGTATATACATATATCAACCAAAGCAAGAACAGTGTGCCCCTATTTCAAAAACAGGACTAATGGATCCAAACGGGGCCTAGGGCTCCCTGGCTCGCGAACAGAGGGGAGCCCTAAGGCCCTAGTCCGTGAGCAGGATGGACAGCTCCTCCATTCTGCTCACGGACAAGGGCCTTAGGGCTCCCCCTTCCTCACGAGCAGGGTGACGCATGCGGGGAGAGAGAGAGAGAGAGAGAGAGAGAGAGAGAGAGTGTGGCGCATTGCAGAGAGAGAGAGAGGGAGGGACCTGCGAGAGTGGATCAGCACCAACAGGTGAGCAGCGCCATTAGCAGATCAGCAGAGAGAGAGAGAGAGAGAGAGAGAGAGAGGAACCTGCAACAGTACATCAGACGGTGTAATCCGAAGCCATACAAGCTCCAAAAAATTATGATGATAATACAAAAAAAAAAGAAAGATAATTAATTAATTTGGTTCACACGATCCAATTCCAACCTAAAGGTGCTGGAGAATCGGACCCTTCATTCAGGTGTTAGAGACCACTTGGTTTATTTTAACCCTGTCGACAAATTTAATGTTGTCCATTCAACACATTTAAATACTATTTTATTCTATCAAAAAATTTGGGACGAAATGATAAAATATTTCAAGAGGTCTCGAATTCATGGTAGAAAATTTACATTAAAAGTTTCATCCATCACAATTAGATATCCAACTTAAGATGATACAATCTGATATTACTGATGGACAACCCAAAAAAATATTTATTTTTATTATCATTTTTCTAAAAATTGGTGAAATAATATTATTCTTATATTTTTATATTATTTTTTTGGTGAAGACCCACCAATATTCAAGGTTACTATGACTAATCTGATATTCGGGGGCACGATAAATCGATTATACCCTGATTAAGTTGGAGACTCCGAGATTCGAACTCGAAGCTACTAGCTCTCGGTCCCTCAACCTTGAACATATATTCACTAACTATACGTGTCAACCAACTTATTTTTTATTTATTTTACATTAGTTATTTGTCCAAATTGGTGGAATAATATTTTTTCGTTCACACATTTTTATCAAAAAGGGCAGCAATTAAAATAAAATTGTATATTTTATTATTTTTCATCATTCATTGTCACTAGGGAACAAATAGTTTTCTGATGAAAATATTATTATTATTATTATTATTATTATTATTATTATTATTATTATTATTATTATTATTATTATTATTATT
>LTAE01006497.1:1381-26586 GCA_001647135.1 Pontederia paniculata
TATATATATATATATTTCCGAATCCTTGATCGCAAACTTATCAACGTTATCAGTAAATAGTTACTGCGTGTAGTGGCAATATATAATTGGGAGAATTAGTTGACATTACATTTTAATTATAATTCCAATGTCCAAAGTACGAAGGGATAATAAGTTATTCAAGGTCCATGTGGCTACTTTTCATTTAAATATGAGCACTTCATTTGTCAACTACAATTTATAATACTATCACGAACTTTTTCCCCAATATATATGTGTGCGTGAATTGATATGTTTTTTTTTTCAAAGAAAGGTTTAAATCAGTTCGAATTTGATTAAATCCAAATATTTTTTCCCTATGTTATGAAGTTTCTACGTCCAATATGGATTACATGACTCATGGGTCTAATACATACAAAAGTCAACTTGAAATAAAAGAGTATGTGATTGATGAATCCTTATTTGTAATAAAAGACGGTAAATATACTCAAATAAATAACTAATCAATGATGAAGTAATGATAAATATATATAGACCATTTTTTTTGGATTATAAAGAAAAATGCCTCAATATATACATAAGAAAAGAAATAAATTTTGAAGGAACTTGAATAGTTCATTCTTTCTGTACTATGGCATCCAGGACTAGTGTCACATTCCGCCAACCTTGAGACAATCATGATTAAATTTCATATTTTTGTTCATTGAATAATTGTATGTCATCCGACTGCAAACTTCTCCTACATATTTGTTCCTAACGTTCAATTGTCTTTTAATTTACTTTTAGAAATAATGTCAATAATTAATCAAACCAGAAGTCTGAAAGCCAATGTAGAAGCATGTGTTAAAAAATTCCATTAAAAATTTGGCTGACTTGAGAGCCTCAACAACCAGCATCTAAACAATCTATTAAATGTGTACTGCATGCTCAAAACAAAATCCCTGCATTATCGTATATAGAAATTAACATAACATTCATACTTTTATTTAAGCATCCATTAGCTAAACATTTTGAGGGTATATTAATTTTTTTATTTTAATTTGTTTGCCAGAACCATGTCATCCATCCAAGTACGAGACAAGCTCCATCACACAACAGCATCCAAAAACCTCTCTCTCTCTCTCTCTCTCTCTNAGAAGAAGAAGAAGAAGAAGAAGAAGAAGAAGAAGAAGAAGAAGAAGAAGAAGAAGAAGAAGAAGAAGAAGAAGAAGAAGAAGAAGAAGAAGAAGAAGAAGAAGAAGAAGAAGAAGAAGAAGAAGAAGAAGAAGAAGAAGAAGAAGAAGAAGAAGAAGAAGAAGAAGAAGAAGAAGAAGAAGAAGAAGAAGAAGAAGAAGAAGAAGAAGAAGAAGAAGAAGAGATGGGGCATGCATCCTCCATGCTCACCCAATATGACATTGAGGAAGTCCAAGAACACTGCAACTACCTCTGTAATCTATTGGCTACTCTTTGTCTTCCTTCTTTTATCTTCCAATTTTTCATGTGTTACTTGTTTCTTTCTTCTTTTTTTGTTGTTTTTCTTTGTAATGTCAGCTAATAAACTTGATATGTTTATGTGCAGTTTCACAGCAAGAGATTGTGGCGCTGTACAGCAGGTTCTGTCAACTGGACCGCAATGCCAAGGGGTTCATCTCCGCTGAGGAGTTCCTCTCCATCCCTGAATTTTCCCTTAATCCCCTGTCCCAGGTTGCTCTTCTTTGCTATTCTATAGTAATTGTGCTGTACTTTGCTTCAATTATGGGCCGTTTTGGCTATATATCTCTGAATGTTGATGCAGAGGACCTTGTTGTGCACAGAGATTGCTCAGGATGGTGGACGGATTAAACTTCAAGGACTTCGTGGCGTTTCTGTCAGCCTTCAGTCCGCAGGCCTCCCTGCAGCAGAAGATTGAGCGTGAGTTCAAAATGCCCATTTGATTAGTGATAGTTAATTATAGAATTTACATTTAGGAGCTTCGACTGATAAAAAGTGACTGTAGACAGATCTAATGTGTGTTTTTGCCCGTTGCAGTGATATTCAAAGTGTATGATATTGATGGTAAGGGTAGGGTGAGCTTCAAGGACATGTTGGAGCTGCTTGGAAGCTTGACCGGGACGTTTATGTTGGAGGATCAGATGGAGGTGAGGACTCAGAACTTATTTAGATTTCTGTCGTTGTGTTATTTCATTGCTGGTATGGTGTTAAGGAGTCAAATGAGCATCACAAAAGCTAATCAACCTGAAATTTCATGCTTATGCATCTTCATTTCTGTCATTAGATGCATAAATTTTATGGCATGATGAAATGTGAGAATGGGCAGTAGAAGGGAACAGAAAAAAAAAAAAAAAAAGGTTACACAGCACACCCTTGAATTTTTGGACAACAACAAAAGTGTTTCTCCTTGTTAATTCGTCCGAAACTGATTTGAGTTTGCAGACTCTTAAATTTAGGATCATCAAATATGACTCTCCTAGGAACCAAAGTTCAGATACATATGCGTGCTGCATGCCTTAATTAGCTAATGTATTGATTTACATATTGAAATTTGTGGTAGAAGATCGAAGTTTTTTCTTTCGGGATTTATGTTTTCGACACATGATTTAGATTTGAAGCTCCTAGGAGCTACTAGTTGCCGGCAAATTGTCTGTAAGCCTAGATACCTATACTCAGTAACAAATAGGATATTTTTGGACTTATTGTTATATACGACAACATAAACTTCTGATTTTGGTCTCTGTGTGATGTTATCATTCTTGTTTGGCTACATGTTCTTATAAAACTTGACATTATTAAGTTTTTCCAATAGAAGGCCTCCCTAGAAGCAAGTTATCTTTGCATGAACCATTTCTTTTCCGTACTAAGTCTAAGGCTCTGCTGAATGGCATCTGCTCTTCTATCTAAAGCTTTGAATAGTTTGATGAATTAAGCTGAACCTTCCACTAAGTTTTGCACATTTCAAAACCATTTTGTGTCCAAAGTTACAATTGAAATATGATAACTAGGATAATAAGGGAAATTACTAGAGTATTTTTACTCAAGTATCGCACAAAGGGCTTGACAGTCATAAATGCAATGGTCCTTTCTTCTATGGTTTCAGTCTCCTCTATGAAAATATTGGGATTACTCTTACCATGCAAATTTTTGTTCTTGATCAGTTTGTGCTACTATTGTAGTCGATTTGTGGCTTTAAAAATGTTTACAACCACAATAGCAATCGGCAATGGCATCACATCTCAAAGGAGGAAAGATAAAAGGAAGCACATCGAATGTACTCGAGCTTCTTAGAATATGCAACTAAAAGCTCTTCTGCAAGATAAAAACAGTGAATAACGATGAGTAGTTCATATTTAAGCATTTGGACCATTTTGAAGTCTAGTTTGTGGTTTTGTTGCTTATTCCTAAATTTTACAGAATTGACAACAAATGAAAATCAATTGGGTACTAGTTAACTGTAGATGTAAAGATTGAGTTTCTTGACAAATCATGACATCATACCCTCTGAAGGATCATTTAAAATTGGTCATAATCTGATGCTCGATCTTGCCTCTGTGTACTAGTTAAATGTCACCTTCTATGTCAACAATTGAAGATGATTAGTTAGTAAAATTTGTCAAGGTTTTCTTGATGATCTATGAGTTCATTTAGGAACCATAAATTGTTCATCTTGCATGTGAACAATTTTAAATTGCTTCTTCTAGAGATTTATTAGTTTAGGCAAATGTGGGAAAAATATCAATGCTTTTCCGGACCCTGCAGAAGTTGCTAAAGAAATGCAAACTACCTTCTTTTATTGTCATATTTTGCAGAAAGTCCTGAATCAGGTATTGGAAGAAGCAGGCTATATGAGAAATGCTAGACTCTCGTTGGATGATTTCATCAAGGTAGCCCAGTCCCTGTTTCATACCTATCATTTTGGACCAAGGTGCTTCTATGTTTTCTAGTTTATGGGTAGGAACTCACAAGTTTTCACCTTCTACAAGCACCCTGTGTTTAGTTGATGGATGCAGATAGATGTGCTGTGTGCAACCTGCTTTGAAAAAGCAGCATAACTAAAATTAGATCTTTGATCTTGCTAATCATTCAAAGAAAGATGTGTGTATCCATTTATAATTTATGACTTATTTTACAGATTCTCTCAAGACCTGAGTTGAAGATGGAGGTTGAGGTTCTACTGGACTGAATCACCTTGAGTTTAACTTCATTACTTTTTATTCTCACCATATATGTTATATCATTAATGCAAGCAAAAAAGTCTTGCTGTGTATGCAATGATGAAAGAATTCTTGTATACCAATAGAAGCTGCATCGATTCAGCTTGTTTGTTTTCCATTTATATTATTTTTTCTTTACTATAACCATATTTTTCCTTAGCTTTGAAGTAGTATTTATACCATATCAACTAAAAGAACTCAATAATAAAGGAAACACACATTGGAATCGTTGGATATTCCTTGTCATTTTAAGATATAGGAACCTGTTGTGACAACATCGGTTTTGATTGAGGGCAATTTCTTTTGTGTTGATTCATCCATACAGCGTAAGAACTATGAAAGGCTTTTAAGTCCACTTTGTTACTGAAGATTCTTTTTTCCGTCAAGCAAATATACCATTCCTTGGTTTGGAATTAGAAAAATAATGCATATATGCACCATAATTGTAACGCCCCCAACCCCATTCAAAAAATTGTTCACTTTGCCCATGATCCGCATGAATTTAAAACGCATTTTGAATGGTGAAAAGGATAATCATTTATAAGCTCATGATCACCTCCGTATTTTGCTTATGTGAGACTAAACCGTTGGCCTTGCCTTGGGTCCTTACGATAATTGATTGTAGAGGTTCAAGCTATTATAATAATGAAAAACATTTTAGGTGTAGCAGACATCCCAGTGATCATAGAATTTAGAGAAATGGTCGGGCACCATGGATAACTCAATTCCAAGTGAGATCGAGAGGATTTTGGGAAGGCAAAATTACAAAGGCACCATTGTGAGTGGCAGTTGTCAAATTCTAGAGAATTATTACTTAGGACTCTGTTCAGGGTTTATTTATTCAAAACCAAACAACTCACAGTATACAGTTACTATTACAAAGGCATGTGAAGAATTATAAATATTCCGCTAAGAAGTGCATGATCTGTCTATTGTTGGTTTATTTTGGAACAAAGTACATGTATGGAGCTGAAGTTTTCCATACGTTGCGTAGCACAGTAAACCTGTGAGAATGCATTTAGTAGATTAATGAACAAGACCGCAGCATGTTCTTGGAACATCTTTAATTGACCTTCTCAAAATCTACGAATATTGCAGCATTCTGAATAAGAAATCTCGCCAGCTTGTATATCTGCCTTTTTCTATCATTTATTGTCTGATCAAAGATTCTTAGAAAAAAAAAATCATGCATCCTTCCTTGCTTACACTCATGCAAAGGAATGAACCACTTTGCAGTCCATCCTTCTCCATATAAATTATCCAATACAAATTACCTACACGCAGGAGCATCGAAGTAGGGGATGTGAGCAAAGACAATAGAAAATGGGGCAACAGTGATAGGTTGTGATGCATCAACATCAATAGGTTCAAGACTTGGAATATTCCCATCTGAATCAACAGACAAGATGTTGCCATTCAGTAGCATGGTTTGACTATGGATATCCCCGTCCTTGGCTGTTAGGTGATATTCTTCCCTCGTAAAACCAAGGATTTTCCCAAAGCGAGGTATGTAGTTAAACCTCGTTCTATGACCACCAGATCGACGCTTTAGGACTTTGGAGTAAGCAGTCTCAGTGGTGACAAAAACTTGAGTTGTACTGTTTCCACTTAGGTTGATAAGTAGCAATGTGATGCCTTGCTGCAAAATTGTTAGAGTAACTAAGTCAAGGAAGAAAAGATAAAGTACAACAAATCTTAATAAGATATTGTCTGACATACGGATTCCTTGGCACAGTGTGCATATGTTCGTATCTTGTTAGTTCCAGTGAAATTTGTTGATAGCACAACTTTTCCCATCAAGCGATGCCATAGAAGAGCACTGCATTGAAAGAGATACATGAAATGCTTTGCTTGCTACAAAAGTTGATGCTCATTTTCATTATGATTTACTCAAGACAGCTAAAAGTCATTACGTCCTGCCCAAAATTTAATGCAAACTTGAAAGCACATGAAAAAAGTTCCTTTTATATTCTTTATTGTGATTAGGAAGGTACAAGAAAAATTGACAGAAGGATATGTTGTTGAGATGTCGTAAGGAAAACAAACCTATAGTAATCAGGATTGGGATGGAAAGTGGTAGTGTTGAGTAGGCCATAATTTCCACCGACCAAGGTCTGCCTGCAGTAACTTTTGGTGTCGTATATTGATGACATGCCAAGCTGATCCAAGAACCTATTGACACAAGAAACTTTAAGGTTGTTGACGATTTTGATATTACAGGTTTAAACCTAAGTAATTGAACTCTCACCAGAAGCTGAACACAAATGAGTCGGTCACAAGATGATGACCGCTGTTGTAAGCTCCTCCTGCTTCGCCTACCCAAGCTGTGGTCGAAGTTCCTCCGCTGTTTATAATTCCTTGGAGATTCCTGAATGTATTTGCTTCGCCATCAAGGTATGAAGGATCAAGAATCTTTTCAGTCAAGTGCTGATCAACGCCTACAAGACATTTTTGATAAATTCTTGTGAAACTCTTCCATCAAGAACACAATAAACAGAAATACACTGTGGAAACTGTACCTGGACCAAGATTATATATGTGGTGGGTGATTACATCCAATGAGTTGGGCTTTGTTTTATGGATAAGCTCACTGAACCATCCAGCATCAAAGAAGCCCCCTGGTGCCAGTACTAATGGCTTATTTGGGGAACCTTGGTAAATCTCATTGATGACTGATCCTAGGGCAATCACATCTGCAGCATATTGATCTGCTCCAATTCTTGTCCCAACCCCACTTCCAGACAACTCATTACCTAACATAAAAGGAAGCAGCCATCAGAGTCCATTAATGGACCACAATGTCCATAGTTTCGAGCCACATTGTGCACTTTGCTTTATTGGAAAGAATGACATGGGTCCCTGGTTCTTTTGTTTTGCGAGAGAATTCTAGTTCAAATTAATTGCTGACAGAAAGCAAGTGCCTAATACATCGGTCGTTACTGTGTTATATCAGCCACTTTATTATTGCATGAAATTGGTGCCTCTTTATCTTGGAATACATTAAAGAAAAGAAAATATATATATATCTGCAAAGTATACTAGTGTCAATGAGCTCAAATTTGACCATGAAAAAGATGAACTCACCAAGTTCCCAGCCATAGATAGGATAGCCCTTATTGACTGTGTAGCGAATAAGGGATTCAGCATTTGTGGAGTCCCAAGGTCCACCGACCGAGCCATCAGACTGAGGAACCCGCCCATTGAGCGCGTTCAACCCGAAGATGATCTGGGGCCTGCAATGACCATTGCATCACTAGGATAAATTTCCTGTTACAAAGATATTTCTATTTCATGAAGAACTCTATGTTTATTCAGGAAATACCACCTTAAAAGTGGAGTTTCTAACATACCCAGCTTTTTGGAAAAAGTTGTTAAGCTCATCCCATCTGGACATGGGTAAGCAACCTTTGGTGAAACCAAACATCTCAGAACTGTTTTTCACAAACGGAGTACATTGCTGGTGAGGATCTCCTGTGTCGTATATGACCTTATCTTGTAAGGAACCTCCAAGCCGTAGTCTCAAAGGAGAGAATGCTGTAAATAACCACATTTAAGGGAACTAAAGAATTAGATACACTATAATATCCTATTTTTTGACAGAAAGAAGCAGACAAGAACTTGGCATTTGGACCATTGATTACCTTTGACAGCATTCAGCAATATAGGGTTTGATAGATCCTGCATCAAGGAAAAGATGAAACACCTGTGTCAATCACCATCTATTAAAATCAAACTTTGCTTTCAAATCAAGTTCGAACAACCTAAATTAACTATGTGACTGAAGAGCATGGGATTGTCAGGTAAAACTTCCAGAATAGACATTTCTACATCTTCAAATTCTGAAAAAGGGAACTTTTTTAGGGAGAAAAGACAAATAAATTTACTTATGGAAACCATGAATAGGAAACATGGAAAGAAATTTACAACAGCAACATGTTGGCCTGATCATGGAGGTTGAACAAATGTTTTCAGGTCTCAGAAGCCTCCTCAATTTTTTTATGACCATGAAGAATATGATAAAATTACAAGTTAATTTTAGAAGTTTTTGTCACTGCGGAGGAGGACGACTAAACTTGAATGCAGACAAAATACAACTGCAAGATGTAATGTAAGCAGACTGCATGTAAATTTTATCACAATACTGAAAGTTTTTTGTGCAGATTAACCCACATGTAGTTCAAGATACCCTCTAAAAAAGAATAAGTTCAAGATAGAAGGCAAAAAAGATGAACTTTATCATGATAAGCTAAAATCAGAAAAATGTCAGCTACAACTAAAACATGAACAAAATGGAGACGCAACTTCACACCCCAAAAAAAATGGAGATGCAATTTTGAGATCAATAAATTCTAGTCTCCCAAATCCATCTCCAAGAGGTCTCTTTCAAATGCCCTCAAACACAACACATCTACCTATTAATCCACCCCCAAAAGCAACAAGAAAGGAGAAAAAAGATAACCTTTTTGATTTCCTATTAACTACATTCCACAAGATATAAATCTGAGAGGACAAATAGTGATCACATCAGCAAGAACACAAGCTGAAATGGCAGAAATTGCGAGCTACAACGGTGGGCGGCAGGGCAACATTGGCCCACGGAAGCCCACTGCGGGAATGGCAGAACAGAAGAAACTCACCAGGTTGAGCATGGACGCCAAGCCCCAGCTGCAGGTCCCGTAGTCGCACTTCTCCGGCGGCCACCAGTCCAGGGTGGCGCACACAAAGTTGTCGTCGGTGGCCGCAATGCCGGCCCTCCCGTCGACGGCGAGGACTCCCTCGCCGGTTGCAGCGGTCCCGGCGCCGCCGGAGTGCACGGCCACAGGCCCGCCGAGCCAAAGGAACGCCCAGAAGCAGAAGCCCAGCACCTGAGCCAGCACGCCGTCGCCGCCCATGTCCGTCCTCCTCAGCAGGCAGCAGCAGCCGGAAGAAGAGGAAGGGAAGAGCAAAGGCAGCACGCGACGACTACTCCCGTGCAGCAGGAAGAGGAGGAGGAGGAGGCATGTCACAGGAGCACGGGAGGAGGAAGAGGAGGAGAGATGAAGTCACATGTACAGAAGCTGATAAAAGACATATAAATAACAAAGTGTGGAGGGAACGGAGGGGAAAATGGAATTTGTTCTTGTGGGAGTTATTATTGTGGTGTGGGTTGTTGGCAGGTATATATGTATGTATTATGCAAGCTATATTTAAAAAAAAAAGAAAAAAGAAAAATTGGATGAATATATTTTTTTTATTTTGAGATATAAAGAACGTTTATTCTTCTATCAATGATTCCTAAATTCAAACTCCATGTTTTCTTACTCTGAATTCGAGATTGATTATATGATGTAAATTACATATTGAAGCTTTATTAAGACAAAGGAGATGAGACACTAATGTAATTATTTTATGTGATAAATGTATGAACTATTGCTTAACATTCTTATTTGTTTTTATATCTTTGACGTCTTTGTAATTGGCTATTGGCGATTTTCATCGACTCTAATATGATTTATCTATTTACCACGTCAGAGGTTATTTATTTTTAAATATATGTTATGAAAATTTGAAAAAAAAAAGATAGAAAAGAGCAACGCCCTTGATAGGGTGCTGCCCTTCTTTATATTTTAATTTTATTTTATTTTCTATAATAATTTCTAATATATATTTAAAAATGAAAGGTTTGTGTTATTTTTTTTATATTTCTTGTGTGTGTTGTTGAAAGAGAAAGCGTGTTAATTCAACGAAAAGTTAGAATTTCAAAAATATAAAATAAAGTTGGGGTGTTATATAAAAAAATATTGGAGTGAAATTAACACAGAGAGAGAGAGAGAGAGAAAATTTTAAAATGATTGCTATCATCTCTCTGTAGTTAATTAATTTCTTCCTGGTCGTTAGGATGACCAGAGATTATCAGACAGCGGACAGACACTGAGTTTTGACGAGACGTAGATTTGAACAACGGGAAGGAAGGAGAGCTAACGAGTAGCTTAGTAGATGACTCTCTGCATCTTACATCTGGTGGTAATTAATGTTGTTCTGCAATGTACTTAAAATAACCTCTCAGACATATACAAGATTTACTACTAGAAAATTATTTATGATGTATATGATCTACTACAACAATGGGGTATCCATATATATATATATATCGTGGGGGCTTCGGCCCTTCAACTTTTCAATATAAAGTATATATAAATATATATTAATAATCGTAGTCAATAAATAAAATAAATATTAATAAAATAATACTATTATTTAATTAGTTTAGTGAATAGATTATTTTAATTAGTATTTAAAGTTTAAAATTTAAATAGTGGCTCATCTTACTTTTTGTTATAATTTATTTATATATATTTGATCCTTCTAAATTTTGTTTTTAGGTCTATCCTTGATTTACAAAAATTATGTTTAGATAAGTGCACATCAACGTTATCGGCCATGATATATCCTCCTTATCTAATTTTTCTAACTCTCTCTATGAATAAAATAATTATATTAATTTTTTAAAATATTTTAAATATATGAGTATTAAGAGGATATTAGGAGGATTGAGTTAGAAGAATAAATTATTTTTTATCGAAATTAAAAGTAAGAATGTAAAAAAATAATAGCGTCAAAATGTGTGTGGTCACATGCAATCCCTCGATGTTGTAGTTAAATGATTATGAGTATGGTATGCATTGAACTCTACCCTTTTTTTTTCAAGAAAAGAAAAAAGGAAATTAAAGTAAATTATTAAGGACAAATTAAAAAAAAATATTAAAAATTTTACCATACATATATATATATATATATGTGGTGGGTGATTACATCCAATGAGTTGGGCTTTGTTTTATGGATAAGCTCACTGAACCATCCAGCATCAAAGAAGCCCCCTGGTGCCAGTACTAATGGCTTATTTGGGGAACCTTGGTAAATCTCATTGATGACTGATCCTAGGGCAATCACATCTGCAGCATATTGATCTGNTATATATATATATATATATATATAGAGAGAGAGAGAGAGAGAGAGAGAGAGAGAGAGAGAATTAAAAAGGGCGGTGGGAAGCATGTGAGAGACAGGAATACAAAAATGTTAGGGCTGCGTAGAGGAAGAAAATTTATCCGTTTTAGGGCTGCTTTAATGCATCTGAAAGAGAAATGGCAATCACGAAGTAGATGCTGTCCTACGATGAACCGCTTGATTCTAGCCGTCCAATTTCCTTTATTTAAAATTTAACAATATAATAAACATTCGATTTTACAATCCCATTTTAACAAAACTTAACCAGCAATTTTATGTTTTGGCACAACAATCTAGGAAAATGAATAATTGATATATAAATTAATATTCAAGTTAAACTTAAAAAAATAAGAGCACTTTTTTATTCTTCACATTCGAGTAACTTTGATTTTAGTATCAATAATTGAAACATAATACAAAATATATATGTTAATTTATATCTTAAATAATAAATTAGTTATATTTGCGTCATTAACATTAAAATTTATGATACTATGTATGGGGCAAAAATCATTTTACACAATCTCTAAACAAAAAGATCGATCTCAAGTCTAAAAGTTTTGAATAATTTACCGCAAATAATTGCCACTTAAGAAGGAAAAAAAACGAGCATCGAAACATTTGTGTAACATGTTTAACATTTTTCATTAATAAAAGTGTTCTTGGCTTGTTTATGGAGTAAGATTGTAAACAAATGGCTGCGCATGCATTGGCATTCCAAGTGATCATGATGAAATATCCTACTTAAAATTATTCTATGTTGCCGTTCTATTTATAATTAAAATATATTTACTGCTCCGACCAAAATAAATAAATATTTTACTGCCCAGCCAATCGGCCTGCTTCTTGTCAGCTTAAGGAGTCTTCTTCTTTTATTTATAACTTTCTGTGCTTGTGTTTATGTAACCTTTTCTTTTTCTTTTTCTTCGTATCTTATTTTTAAAATAAATATATGAGTAAAAAATAAAAAGTATAATGCAAATGCTCTCCAATGTAAAGGGAGATCAAAATAATGAAACTTTAAAACATGTTCGAAATTATGGGGTATTTTGATTTTGGAGGTAAAATACGTTTTAGGTATTTAATTGTTTAACGTATTGTAAAGTGAAACTACACATGAGACCGTGAAAAAAAAAGTAATGATAAGTGAACTCAACAACTTAACCATCTTTTAAGTTTCAACCTAACAAATAAAATTTCACTTATGAATTTTTATTGACATTTATCTAAATAATGAGTTTTTTCCTAAAAATACAGTTTTTTTCAAATAAAATCGCTTAGAAAATTCACTTATAAATTTAAAAAATCGTTTACAAAACTCACGTACTAGATCCAAGTTGATAAGTTCAATAAGACGACTTAAAAAATAAATAAATAAACTATTTAGTGTTCTAACTCTACGAAAAGTATGAATGCGCAAAATATTTTTTTCTCTGTTCATTTTTTGTAATATAAAAAAATTAATATATATATATATATAAGATCAAATTTCTTTGGAAAATAGGAAAAAAGTTAAAATAAAAAATGTTGAAGGAATATTAAGTAATGCCGGCATCTGCAAAGAAAGAATCATTGTTTTGCCGCACGAAATAGTGAGTAGTACATGTATATGACTCATTGCTGCCTTGGCATCCAATAATACTTTGTGAAGGCAGTTATTTACTTGTTCCAAAAGGCACCAAAAAGAGTTCATATGATCAAATATAACATAAGAAATGCAAGGAAAAAACTTAACCATTAACAACTTGTTACTATTTAGTTCAACTATTATTCGGGAATGCAATTTCTTATCACTAAAAGTATTCACATCAAGTATGAAATTAAACTTGAAAAAGGAAACATGGAGGAGGAATATGCATTATCCATGTACGTATGAAACTTGCAAGTGAGGAAAGTGAGTTGGCTTTTGGTTTGATATGGCAAAAGGAAAAAAAACAAAGAAAAGGGACAACTTTTCCATCAAAACTACCAAGTTGGCATCAACAAGGGATGGGAAACATTTGGATGCAAGCAAGGACAAGGTAACCCCCCTCCCTCCCCCTCCTCGTCTTGCTGTGGAGTCATTATATTAGAGTGCATTCCAAGCCTAATTAATTTACTTGGCAGGAAGGAATCTTGTCAGAAGGAGGAAAACATTCAACCTTGTGAGCATATCCATCCACCATTTTTTGAATATTTTCCTTCATTTGGATGGATGCATTTGGTGTGAGAAAATTGCCAAAATCCAACTGACAGGGGCCCATGAAGACAAAGCCATGACATCTCAATTCAAGCAACCACTCTACTTTTGGTTATGCTGGGGGTTAGTGGGGGACTAATTATGAAGCCAAACCTTGATGTAGCCAAGGCAAAATCTTGTTCTGGCTTTGGTGTTAAATCTTGATAGTTCAGTAAAGCTGTAATTTTACTCATGATTAATCTAGAAGATATAAAAACATTGCTTGTGAAGTACTCTGACTATACAACTTATATGATGGATGTGGATCAGGTTCACTTGGCCTTCCATGAATCTTTTCAAGTTTCATTGAAAGTGCAACTATTCCATTGGAGATGGTCTTTTTAGCGCTTGTTTGGATTTAGGTTTCTAAAAAAAGGCTATCTATCAACTATGCAAACTCAAGTTGCCAACGAAGTTCTCGAAATCCAATTGACTCACCATTTTGGTCCAAATATTGATGAACAACATATTTTATAGACTATTGAACTTCATTGTTCATCAATAAGACAACCATATGTTTTTTTAACAGAGGATAACAACATTTTAATTTGCCAGAAAGTTTCAGATCATCAGAACCTTTTAAATGTTTTTTGCATGGTATGGATGGAACAGGGCCTGCGACGCCAATAACACCTGCCTGAGACTGAATAGTACCTAACGAGGAAACACTGACAGGGTTCACCAAGACCAAGAATTAATTATATGCAGATTTACAGCAGCACTGCTCTCCTGATCTGCCTTCCTGTGTTTCCTAGAAATAATGAGACTATGTTTCATGGATTTAGGAACAAGAGCATGGTGCAATTGGTCATAAATCTCCCTTTGTAATAAAAAAAATATTTCATGGATTTGGTTTATGCTTGAATTGATTGTGAATTTTGCTCATGGTTTCTCAGGAGATTATACCTGTTCCATTTGGAAGATGAGATCAAGCCTTATTATACATTAATGCAAGAGTTTGGCCCCATATATGCATGAAACAGGATAACTATTGCAAGATGCATGCCAAGTTGCCAACTTGGCTGATCATAATTGTAATGATTGTAGGACATGCCACACAAAAAAAACAGTGTGATCAATCATGCCAAGGCCTTCACCAGTAGCACAAGCATGAGCATTCATTCCTAAGGGGAGGGAGAAGGGTTGGGGGGAGATAGACAGACATGTGACCTTGACCACATATGGATACATTTCTTTCCCAGTGCAAGTTGGGCATTAATTGTGCACATATGATCACTCCAGCTAGCAGCAAGCAAAAGGCCAAACTAGGTTGCTATAGCATCATATGAATGTTGCCTCCTGGCACAGTAGTCCAGTGAGCCTCCCTCCTCTCCCCCACAAACTTGTTGGCCAAAGTAGGACTGCAACTGTTCTCTTTCCAAAAGGATTAGGTTTTTTTTCATATGCAGCTGCTCAGTAATTTGTTTTGTTATACATTGAACGCTACAGTATAGACTTTAATTCACACAGACTAGGGGAATGAGAATTTGATCATAGATTTTGGGTTTTGGCGTCCAGATAGAAAAGAAATCATCGTTCAACTGGCACACATAATCTAATTATTCATGATGAGAAAAGGATTACATATCCTGACTCTGAGGTTTGTACACTTCCAGCAATATGAATTATTTTTGGAAAAGAAAACAGGTACCAATCTTTGAGTCAGTGCCTTTTGACTGAGAGAATCACAACAGTGTGCCTTGTGATTAAGAAGTTGACACAACTGGTGACAAAGTAAGAAAGTAAATTAACCAGAGCCCACACCATGGAGAGCTATTTTTTTTATATTGTGGCTGGAGTACATACATGGTTAAACACTGCTGACGAATGCATTTGTCCTCCGAGGGAGATTCAGAATATGTTTGTGTGCCCGTCCTGTTTCAGAATAATGAAATATACTATCTAAGAACCCAACTGCATTACATTAATTTTGTAGTATATACTTTAGTGTTTGTTTGTACCATACTTGATCAATTCGTATTTGATTGTATTTGTGCTCATGCTAGTGTCGCAGCACGTTTTTTATCGTGCCGGTCGGATGGGCGGCCATATTTTATTCATTTTTTAACTTCCTATATTTAACCACTTTCAAGCTTAACATATTGATATATAAGTATATAGATCTATATAAAAGTGTAAGAGTATAAATTCATAGCATATAATATTGTAATCTTAGTTTATATTTATATAACAATATTGATAGAAGTTATAAAATATAATTTATAGTCTTTGTTCTTTAAGTTGTCTTATGACAATATAATTTGTATTTATAATCTTATACTCTTATCATCTTATAGTTTATAAGTTATAACTGCATACTAGGATTATTAGTGGTGTGTTATTATACTATATTAGTATATTATAATTATATAAAATTATAAGATATATTATATATAATTATGTAATATGTTATATAATATATATGTTATAAAATAGTAATTGACATCGTGGTTTACATGGTTTGGCTAAAGTTATCTACGTCGCACGGGGGTTAGCTTGCATGTCCACGGGTAGAATAAATAGATTACAAAGAATTTAAAAAATTACAAGGTTATTAAGCCTTCATTTGTATCATGATATAGCAAAATAGGTTCTTGACGTTGTATTATATCGGTGAATCATATCAATCTTTCAACAAGATATAAATCTCCATCGTTGAGCGTTTAATTTGTTCCTTCTTTGGTCCAATACTCAAGAATCTCTAGAGAAACATTGTTCCGATGCTCTTGTAGACATTGGGGTAGCTAAAAGATTTCGAGTTAGGCAAAGAGTACTGGATACATATGGGACTATTTAATCTTCAGCAAGCTAAAACATCAATATTTAGATAGCATCCATTTGGATAAGACAAGTGGTTTTGTAGCTCATTAAAATGAGGAATTGAAGAGGAATCTACGCCTAAATCTCTTATCTTACCCCTCCTACTCCCTCTAATAGAAGAAAGGAATCTAAATAATATTTTATTAGATATAGGTGCTATTGAAGGTCGTGATGAAGAATGTGCTTCATAACTAGGTTTGCATATATCACAAAATCATTTTGTGCCATAAATATCATATAATTGATATATTAAATTTTTATTATTAGAATCTAAACAATAATTGTCAACATATAAAGTAGATGATTTTAGATATAATCATCTCAAAAAAAGATTAAGATATGTCATATACCATCCAGGATCAAAACCCTTATATGTTGAATCCATCGCAAAAATTTCTAGGAGAGGTAACACACCCCAACAATTTAAAATTTTCTCTTCCATTTTATAAATTATTCTATCAAACTCATAAAAAGTTCACATTTCTTTTTAAAATAATTTACCATTTTTATTAAGTTTATTAATTAATAAATGTGAAGTGGGCAAGTAAACGATAGAATATTCTAAAGTGGCATATAAACAACTCCTGGCATTTCCATAATTGCTTGAGTATTTTCTCATTGGGCTTCAATAATTTGAACAACCAAATTATTTACTACATTCAAAATATAATGATCAATTGCTTATTCATATTTTGAATGCAATTTCTAAACATATCAACCCATTCCATCTGATATTTACATCTATTTTTAAACTTTTAACTTAAAATTATAATATAGACAAATGTCTTTAAATTGTTGTATTTTGGGTCTAGAAGAACATATAATAGAATAGTGATTTAATAATTTTAACTACATCACCAGCTATTTCTAATCCCGCATTAACAAATAAGTTAATAATATGACATGTTCATCTTTAATGGAAAAAAAACATTCATTTAATGGAGGATTCAATCTTTCAGGTGATAATTGTGTAGCAAAATTGATAGCACGTGCATTATCAAGTTAAAACATAAAATTATTATTTTTTGCAATACCCAACTTATATCAATCTGATGTACAATAACACACAAACTCTATCGGCAATTAAAAAGTCAATATCTAGTTAAATAAACATAAATTTAAAATCGATAGAAAATAATTTATTAATTTTCTTCTTATGTAATATTTTAGTTGAATCTTCACTAATGAATTTTCTACTAACATTTTTTAAAGCAAGATGAACATATGTTGATAATGCATTCATCAAATGAACATGACAGTTGCTAAACCATAAATAGCTAGCTCACAACCATTCCACAGCCAAGATTAACTAGTTGATTTTGTTGTGCTAGTTGATCAGTTAAAAACTTTTCTCTAGTTTTCATAGGATGAATTTCTAAATTTCAGTACAAATGATTGTTGTCTTGAAAAGAGTTGGTATCATAATTAGCTTTACAAATCTGGCAAATAACTCATATCTTTTTCCAATCATTTTCATATAATTATATTTCAAAATAAATTCAAACTTTGCTAGTTAACTTTGTCATTATTTTTTATTTGTTACCTCATCGACCCCTATGACCCCTGCTTGGAGCATTTGAAGATCCATTGGCTATGGCAGGTGTTGGTCACGTTTGATCCATATTTGCTTGGGGAATTTAATCCGAAGAAATATTAAAGTTATGAAGAATAGGATAACTGATATTAATAGTCAAATTAATTATATAACTAGTTAGAGTAACTAGAGACTCAATTAATGGAGTTACATTTTTAATATGTCTCGATGATTGACAGGATGTTAAGGCTCTACCATAGACTTCGAATTTGTACCACTATCATGTGGAGTACCATATGCCACATATGACCCCTACAAATATTTGTGTTCATAATATCCTTATTGAAATGAATCCATTTTAAAATAATGTTAATAATCCTTATTTATGCTAACAATAATAATTAAAAAATTAGAATATTAACATATTACTATATTACTAATTAATAAATAGTAAAAGTATATTCATATAGAGAATATAAAATTTTGAATAATTTTTCACTCCTTTCATAAAAGAAATATTCTAAATCCTACAAAAAATAAATCATAATATTATTAGTCACTCGAACATAATAAAAAATATTTTTTTTGGAAAATAACAATTAAATATACCTATCAAAATTTTAAACTTACTAACTTTGGAAAATTAGTTATGAGAATGAGGGTTGCATAACTTTGGGAAATCCTTCATGCACATGTACCTTTCTTCTTCCCCAAATAGCACAAGCTCTTCTCTTTCCCCAAATGTCACTATCAGACTTCCTCCTTATGAGACATCTCCGCCTCCACATCAACCAAGACCTCAGTCTTATGCTAATGCAGTCAGAAATGTGCGCCCCCAACCAAGCTTACAAATCTCACCAGCTCAACTCAGGGGGCTGCAGGAATCGATCACAGATGAGGTTATTTTTTCATCGGAGGGATTAGCGGATCGGACTGCGATACTCAAACGTGGTCAAGCATGATGTCACATCAGACGATGCCGCGTGGTGCAGTTGTACCCCATGGCAGCACGAGGGTGACGTGGTCGTGCACCATAATTTTTGAAAATATTAAAAAATAATAATAATATTTTCATGCTTTTGCTAGGTCGTTCTAGGATGAGTTCAAGCTACATGTTGTATCGTGCCCACACTTTATTTGGTCTATCATGCCCGGACCGTGCTAACACAACCAACAAATTGGCCAAAGCCCAGTACCAATACAGCTACTCGTCTGACCCAATAGGGCTCCATCACTACTGGAGTCTTAAAATGCTCAAACTGTCAGCATTTTCTTATATGCAAAATTGTCAATTATTGTTCTACCTGCAATTTGCCCTTATGGCGTTATTATCATGAAAGTGAAGCTATTGAAAGAGAAGACAATCTCTGTCATGAAACCAATGTTCTCATAACCGGACGTCCAACTGGGTCACGGTTGGATCGGTTCAACCGGGTTCAACCGGATTGAACCGGATTTTATTAAAATAATATTATTTTGATAAGTTATAATATATATAGAGTACAACTAGTGTTATATAAGTTATAAAAATATAATAATACCTACTAATAATTAGATATAATATAAAATACTATTTATTGTATGTTTAGAATATTATTGCTTATTCAAAATAATGGTGATTGATAAATTATTATTAACTATTCATTATTATATTATAGTATGATTCATAATAATTTACTTTACTTTTAATTATTCTTAAATTTTAGTATTTTACTTTATTCTATTTCTCTTCATCTTCTTTTTATTCCTTTTTTATTAATTACCCTTATATTTATTTCTTTCTGTTTCTATTTTTCCTAGTGCTTATGTTTTTTTTTTTTTTTTTAAAAAAATCTTCATTTCTTACGACGTATTTTCATCTTCATTTTAGTTACACCATTTTTTAATTATTTATTATACTTTAATATGTTAATATTTCTAAAAAATCATGATGATTGATATATAATTATTTATATGACACTAATAATGATATATTAATTATTTTAACTTAAATTATTATTAACTTTCCTTTTATTTACTTAAAATTATTGTATTCCCACTTCTTTCTTTTTTTATTTCTATATCTTTTTCCTTATCTACTCTCCACTCATTTATTTCACATTTCCAATTTTGATTTTACCAATTATTTTCCTTTTATAAACTTTAGTACTTATTTGAAAATAATGATTATTGATATTATTAATAATATTATTATTATACAAATAGGTCATATTACTTATTATAATTTAAATTATTATTAACTTTCCTATTATCTTATTTAACTTTCATTTATTACATCTTTCCTTTTGTTTAATTTCTATTTTCTCCATATTTATTTTCCTTCCACATTTATCTTATTTCCAATTTTATTTTTTAATTAGTTTCAGTTACTTCCCTTTTATAAAAAAATTCCTTCCATTTTTGTAACTGATTTTCATTTTTAGTTTAGTTTTGTTTCAAATTTGCACTTGAACCGGTTTTTTTAACCGGTTCACCGGTTCACTGGTTTTCCCGGTTCGATCCGTTTTTTGGCCGGTTCGAAGCTAATCCGTTTTTTTCATCAAAACCGGACCGGATCACATGCCGGTTCGCGGTTGAACCGGCCGGTCCGGTCCGGTTTTAATAAAAACTTTCACATTGATGATGTAAGAAAAAACTAGCGCCCGTCTAAGGGATGCTGAGAGTTGGCCCATGTAAACTTCACATCTTTCAAATTTGTGAATGGTTTATAAAGTCCACTACAGAAAAAAATTAACAAACCTTTTTGTAGTGTTGTTTTTGAATTAACGTTAACTGTGTGGAATCTAAGTTATATAACTTTTCTATCGTATTTCAAAACACTAATGTTAAAATTAATGGTGCTTTCTCATATGTGTTGTAAAATATTGGTTCAGGCCATCCTTATTTTCTATGGATTAAGATCTGCTATTAAGTTTTGATTGATGTAGGTTTTTTTTCGTCTTTTATTCTCTTTTTTTCCAATTTGTTGGGTCTCTCCGATAAGACATTTTTTAGGGGAAAAAGAAATGAAGACACTATTTATTTATTATATATAATATTATCGTATATATTAGGGTCATTCACCGAATCGGATCGTCCCGATGAATTTGATTATTCAACAATCTCAATTGGATCGGGTCGAGTCTGATCTGAACTGACTCGATTATCAATATGTTGAGCACAAATTTTAATTTTTTTTGGAATCTGATCAATTCAATTCAATCTGATGAGCCAACTTTTATATATTCTTTATTAAATTTGAATCAATTTACCGTTGATAAGAATTTTATATTATTTTAAAATTAAAATTTATATAAAAACTTGTATTTTATATCCTTAAATATATTACAAATTTTTGAAAAAATATATTCATTTATTTATTAAAATATAATTAATGTTAAATATTATAAAAAATAATTTAAAATATATAAAAATTTTAATCGAGTAAATTAATGATCCAATAGATCCAACCCGATCTAATAAAAATCGGATTGGATCGAATTCGATGATTAACTTATCATCAATCCGATCCAACTCAATTCGAATAATATTAATCGAGTTGGATCATATTTTCCATCAGTTCGGGTCAAACTCGACCCCTGAACGACCCTCACATATATTATATATCCCATAATAATATGTATATTTGATAAAAGTTTTATTATAAATAGGCATAACCCATTACCGATACGGCTCGGGCCTGGAAGCCCATCTAAAGATCTGGTGTTCACATGGAGACCACGCAAGAGCTATTCTAAATTAGTGAAACAAGATAATGTGATTACATTGTTAAGTCAGCTAGATTATAAAAAAAATCTCTTAATTCTGACAATCTAAGGCCACAAGAAAAACACAATAATTTAGAAGAAAAAAGGGTTTTTCATGTTTAATTGGCATGTGGTGTAATGAAAGAACAGGGAAAAATATTTCTCCAAAAGTTATATATAATTAATTATTTGTTTCTTTTTTAAAAATATTTCTTTCTGTTTCTCAATGAAATAAACAGAAAATTTTGAATTATTTTTGCCCCAGCGGCAAACATAAGTAGGTCATAAAAATTGTTGGCGAGCTGATCCGATTGTTTCTTTTTGTTATGTCATTATTTTGCGTGGATCAAATTTGATGATCTAAATAAAATAAGAGTAATTTATTAATATTTTATAAAACATTTCAATACATATATCTACTATTAGTTTTAATAATATCATACTTATTTTATTTTAAACTATATTAATATTTATAAAAACAGTAAAGTATAAAGAAAAATTGAAGCCCAAAGACATAGTTGATTTGACTATCCGAACCTCCCGAAGCATTTCTGATTGGGTTGGGTTTATTATTATTATTATTATTATTATTATTATTATTATTATTATTATTATTATTATTATTATTATTATTATTAGTAGATCCCAAATGCGACAAAATCCAACCGAATAAAATTGTATAGCTAACTAAATTTTAGAATATGGTCTGGAAGGTCATGTAGGCCGGTTCAATCTAGAGAGAAGAATGACAACATTTCTAATGTAGCTCCATGCACTAACTAAACACAAATTTGCAATTGTAATTTTTTTTCGATTGCCACCCTAGTGTTTTTAAGCGGCGCCGATTCCTCAACTCACGTGGTGCTAACGATTATGTGCACTGGTCACAGGTTGGAGTTTTGACCCACTATCGAGCCCGACTATTCTGGTGTCGCCTCGGGTCGCGTGCCTGGTTAGGCTCTCAGCGAGAATTATTCTACGTTTATAGGGACTCGACATTCTTTTATAGATTCATTTACCGTTCATCAAATTCATGCAATGGAAGAGCAAAATTATATCCCATGACCAACGTTGAGTAAGTAGTTTTAAATTTAATTTTTAAAATAATAATATTTTTTTTTGCTTCCTGAATATCGAATTATAATCCTTTCGACACCTGAGTCGAAAAAAAAATTGAGTACTGAGACCCCAATTGAATTGGTTGTATCATTGTATGTCCATGAATCCATCCTTTGAATATGTGTACCCATACTTTGGGCTAGACTGTGCGGTGGTGCAAATACTGAACAACTAAATATAATAGAGGCATTCCCACTGAAAAAAAAACATAATATAGGTGTTAATATGTGTGAATATACAATAAAGTCATTCTACTATTATATAATAACATTTACTACTTCTAAATATGCAAATCGAATAGAATATATTAGTAATTCCGAGCTACCAAACATCTTCGAGTTGGTTCATTTGAACTATTTCACATGTTTATACTCTTATTTTAGAGGGGAGCATTTTGCAGCTTCGTTTCATTTCCGAGTTTATGACACTCATATATTACGACGGTCTTATAAATCTCCCCGATCGAGACGGTCTTAATTCGGGGGCAATCTGTCCAGATCGTGCCATTGATTTTTGCAAATGAGTCGGCCCATCCACGAAAATCTTAGATTTTGGGCCGATCTACAAGACCATCCCAAAAGAAAGTAAAATCTCTATTTCTCCCTCTTTTCTCTCGTTTCTCTATCTCACGTTTTCTCTTTGGCCGCTTGCATCTTTCCGCGTTCTCTCCTCAGATGGTGGCGATAAGCGGCAGCGACCGACGATAGTGATAGGCGGTAGTGATAATGATCGACATCGATGACGAGATAAACTCCGATCCACCTATATCTCTCTCCTCATGATCTCTCTCTCATCTTTATTTTCTCTTCTTTCTCGTCTTCTCTCTCCAGCAATCTCTCCTCTTCGGCGTCAACCGACAGCGGCGCCCCTGCACCTGGGCACGTGTGTCCCAATAGCAGGGGCACATGCGGTCTGCAGCAGGGGAGCGCACGGCCTACAACAAGTCCGCCGCCGTCATCGTCGCCCGTCGCCGGAGAACGGAGAGAGGAGAAGAATTAATTATGCTTTAATTAGTTTTTGTTTCAAATTTTCCAAGAAATTATGATAAAAATCATCATATTTATATTTGATATTGTTCGCAAAGAATGATATATATTGATGTATTGAATAGACTCTTTGTTTTTCTAATTGTTATTTCATTACAAATTTAATATATTAAATTGTCTTGATCTCAAAATTTAATTATTTAAATTTATATATAAATTATATTGCAAAAAAATATTTTTTAGAAAATCATCGTTAGATGTACAATAGGACTAATCCTGATTGTAAAGGACTTACTGCATAATTTTTAAATAGGGTTGAATAATTTATTAACTTTTCTTGTCGATCATCTTAGTACATGCATGAAGGAATAATTAGATGTTCATGTCTAAAATATTTTGACACCAAATTTCAGACAATCGAAATTGTAAAACTTCATTAACATAAAAAGGATTTTAAATCAAATTATTGATATGAATTGAATTTGAAGAAAAATAATCAATTGTTGACAATCATAATAATCATATATTGAGAGAAGATGTTGTGGTTCAAAGATATAAAAATTTAATTTATGATGTTGCTACAACATAATATGGTGACGTTAGAAATCATAATGATTATCAAGAAGACACCTCATTTAGAAGCAAAAGAGTTTTATGATTTACTCAATGCTTCAACTAAACCTTCATAGTTAGGTCGTGAAACTCATTATGAATCATCATTAATCGTGAGAATGTTAAGTCTCAAATCATATCATAATATATAACATGTATATTTTGATGCATTTATGTAAATATTAAAAAATATGACACCAACCGATGCACGAATTCCATTGAATTACTATCAAATAAGAAGACTTATTTATAAACTTGGCCTACAATAAAAAGTAGATTGATTGTTGTCTCAATGGATGCATGCTATTTTATTATCGTGATAGTGATTTGAGAGAGTGCAAAGTTTTGTGGTGCTGAAAAATATAAATTATTCAACGAGTTCCTTCGGCATCGGTTGCAAGAGAATCAACAACAATTGTGATAGAAGAATGAATTTGAAAAACAAATGCAAATGAGAATGGAAAAACTTGAAAGAAGTTAATATAAGATGATAAAGTTTATAATGAATCATAATCGTTAACAAACCAACGACGATGAGGAAAAGGATGACGAGGATGATGATTTGTGATGTGTGTAATAAAATTTATGTAACTAAGTTACTTCAATGCAATGTATATTTTTAATGACAAGTTCTAATATTAAACTTTTTTTGTAGATACCAATTAGTGTCCTCTTTGCATCAAAATTTTGGCAAGATCGTTCGGTTTTCATTTATTTTTGAGATTGCATTTTCTAATGGCAATGCTTATTTTTTCATAATGTGAACTTGTTAACATGCTTTCAATATTGGTCTTTATTGCAATGAGCACACTTCTCATTTTCGACTTATCCATGAAAAAGGAGGAGGATGACAACGAAGAAGAATATGTGTGTAAATATGATGACAATAACTTTAATATTTTTGTATAAATATTGTATGATGTGGATTATGTGTGTTTACTTTATATGTTTACAAACTATATTATGTTGAATTTGGTTTGTGGTAGTGTATTATATTTGGCTGTGTTTATATATATA
>LTAE01006498.1:4926-25204 GCA_001647135.1 Pontederia paniculata
TATATGTATGTATGAGATTGTGTATTATATGGTTAATAACTACTATGACATATATGTTGAGGTGTATGTTTCAGTTTCAATATTCATATGCTGAAAATTAATGAAATTTGACTAAAGGACCTAAAATATAATTTTTAAAAAGTTCAGAATTTGGAAAAATAAAGTCTGAGTAATTTTTTTATATGTTAAAGTATACTAAAATTATGATGTTTAATAAATTTTAGGAGGGATTTTATTTAGGTTAAATGAAGATGCAAAAATGAAAAATATGTAAAACTATTGATTTTAATCTTCGAATCAAAATTCTTCTGATTCCTTTGGAATTTATTTTTATAATTATGTTATTTGAATCGAAATGAGGGGTAGTTTCTTATTTACATGTAAGGTCTTAAGCAAATGGTGACTTGACCTTTTCATATATTTATTTTATTTATTCATTTACTTAAGTCATTTGACCTTTTCATATATTTATTTTATTTATTCATTTACTTAAATAGAATTACATGTAAATAACACCAATTTCATGTCTAAATTGATTCAACCTTTAGGATGACCTTAAGTCGGTAACTTCAGTGGGTAAAAGATAAGATTACCTTTAGACCGATCTCAAATCGGTAACTTTAGTGGATACATAATATTTCAACTCTTTTCGCCTGCTCACCTGCCTAGCACCTCTCACAACCATAGTTGCACATTTGGAGACAAGCTTATACTAAGATGGGATTCTAGAGTTTCCATCATAAGGTAAGTAGTTAACTCATTTTCTATGTATTACCTTACAATGTTCAGTTAAACAAGGATTCTTCTGGTCATGAGTTATTTAAATGTACCATCAATATCCATTAATTAGGAGACATAACAAAGCCAACTTACCTAAATGTAGAACACAATGTAGCTAAAATGAAATCTAAGACTGAAAATTCCTAAAAATTAATTGTTACTTGTGGCTCCTCCAAAAATTATAAAACTCCATGTGTTATATCCCCTTTATGTCTACTTTCCATTGACTTTTTATATTAGAAGTTATGAGCAAATGACCAAGGAAATGTAATAATTTGACCGAATTGTAAATTCTAACATAAATATTATACTTAGAACGAGTAAAATTTATTTTTATGTCACACACTATTAAAATTCTACTTTCAGATCCAACTAGAGTTATATTCGTAGGCTATGTAAAGTGGAAGTTATAAATTTTACATTGTATATCACACAATCTATCATGATTTTGAGATGAAACAAAACATAGGCAAATTTCGAATTTTCTGAGACCTTCCTACAGAGTATGAAACTTTGAAATTTATATGGGTTCAACCTCTGAAAGTCTAATTTCATTTAAAATTGAAATGACTTGATTTTATTAAGTCTTTAACGAGTTATGAATTTTGTATTCAATATCACTTAGTCTGTCAGCACGTAGAATGGTATAGAACAATTTGGTAAAATTGGTAGTATTTGAATATCTTGCATTTCTTAATTGTTATGAATTTACACCTAATTTCACTCAATCTGTCATGTGCAAAACTGAAATGGAATTGAGATTCTAGAGTCTATGAAATGAAATGGTTATTGATACAATTATGTTTTCATTTACAATGCAATTGTTTTTGGATGGGTTGTTATATGAGCTCATCAAATGAATGAATTGCTAATATGCAATCATATACTATATGCTCTATGATGATGTGGACATGTGAACAGACCATGCATTCACAATTTCTCTATCGAGATGTTATGTTTTATGCAGAGACGATATAAAATTCCCCGAGAGGGATGATATTATATCTTAATAGATAATATATTTTTCCGGAAGGGATGATATAATACCCTTAAGAGTGATATGATACCTCTAACTAACTGGTGATATGGCATGTTGCATACATGATTGCACAAGTGTGTGCCATGTTATATGATATGCTATGAATATGTGATATGTTAGTGATGATACATCTCTTTAGTTCATCCTATAGTATGATATATATGATAAGTGATATGATATACATTTGTATTGTTTTAGTTGAAATGAGTAGATGGTAACACATAGACTATGAGTTTTCTATCTTACTGAGTTGTTATTTGCTCATTATGTGGGTTTTAACATTTTTCAAATAAGTAGATCAGTGTTGTGGCCATGCTTGGTGATTCTCTATAGGGATTGAAGACGACGAGGTGTAGATGAGACTTAAATTTCTTCTTTGGTCATTTTATGAGGATGTATAATTCTTGTTGATGTATAGCTTTTGTATAAGAATGTTAAATGTCAAATATATGTTTGTATAGTGTATATGTATGTAATAGTGTGAGTTGCTCTGAGACCAATATAAATTGCATATTTTATGATCACATTTATGATAATATCATGTGATATATCAAATGGGTGAGTTATGACATGCTTTCACGATATTATGTTTGATCGATCGTAATAGGTCGCGACTTATGATCAAATCAAGGTTTGAACCAGGGTCGTGACAAATTGCCTCCCCTGCTTTTGATCTGATAGGCAATGAACGCAACATATAAATGATTACACTAGTGATGCAGGTGTTCGTGATATAAAAGCTTGCACATGATAGGAGTCTAGTCTTGAGTCACAATTATTTTATTAGTTTTACCATTTTCATTATTGGACAATGTAACAAAATATTTTATTTGGCTAGACTATTGAAAAAAGTTTTATTTTGAAAAGTTATTACTTCCGCATTATGCGTCCTAAATGTTGACCTATCTTTTGGCCAAAGTCTAATGTCTCTAAGCTCGTATTCTATCACGTGACGAGGTATGAATTTAGAGGCGTTACAAAAATATTGACTTAATCAACGTACTGCACAACACTATTTCAAATACAGATATATATATATATATATATATATATATCATTATAAATAACTTTATCACATACATTAAGATAGATATCATTTTATATTATATATTATTAGTTTAGTTTCATTTTTTATAAACCTAATTTTATGTAATATGAAAAGACAATAAGAGAATAAATAATTTATGAAAAATATAAATATAATAATTATGTTAACATATATGTAATAAATGATTTCACTAATTTATGATCATAATATTTTTTTTCTTTTCTAGATGAAAAAAGTTTCAAAAAAGAGAAAACAAATGAAAGAGAACAGTGAAAAAAAGAATGCACTTCACCTAATTATAAAGTTGTCGCACGATTTTATATTATATATAGATATAGAATATAAATATAAATTTGAAAACATCCATTATTAAATGTTGAAAGGAAAATAATTTCATATGATAATTTAATGTAGAAAGGAAATTAGTTTCTATACAAGCCAATTACTAAACTTCTGTCCATATTAGCACTCGGGAGCGCTTAACAAAAAATAAACTAAAATGTAAAGATAAATTACATTTACACGAAAAGCCGATTACATATACATGGTCCCCTGAATTTCTAATATTATAATTGAAAAAAAGAACTATAAAAAAAGATTTATTATTTATCAGGTAATGGAATGGAAACAAATGTTGCGTGCACGGCGCATGATCTTGTTCTCATGAATTATCCATTTTCCATGTTGCCGAAATAAATTGTCCCGAGATGTGTGAAAAATATGATATTACATTAAAATTGAACAAATTCCATAATACATATTAACTTTACATAATTATTATGTTCTTGGCAGTGGAAAACAGCCACATTTGACACTTCCTTTTGCTGACTTTCAACTTTTAAACAATTTCCAGAGAATACCAAACTAAGTGAAATTTGACAATCATATCGTGATTTTATATGAATAAAACCTAGTGGATTTTTTTTTGCATAATTAATATAACTGTATTATAACAGTTCACATGTTACTAAAAGATTAGGAAAAAAATATTGAAGAATTCAAAGCGGTAATATAACATAATTATTATTATTTTATTCATCACGGGCCAACTAAAGCCAGGGCCACAAAACAAAGGCCACTAGTAAATATGCTTAAACAATTCGCCGCCGACTTCTTTGATTTCCCAAAATACCCATCCGCCGTCGTCGAGTCGTCGCCGCCGCCGCCGCCGCCGTGTTTGTTATAATATACTCTTTTTTTTCTCTTTTCCCAAAAAGCGAAATTAAGAAAGGCTTTGCGCTTTAGAGAGTTGCGGGTAAACCGTCGACGGCGAACCCCCCTTTTTCTTCCTCCCATGGCGGCGGAGGAAGCGGGAGGAAGAGGGAGGAGGGCGCCGATGGAGGCGGTTGTGTCGGAGGAGGATGTGCTGGTTCCTCTCATAGTGAAAGAGTTCGTAGCCGGAGGCGTCGCCGGGGGTGTCGCTAAGACGGCGGTCGCCCCCCTCGAGCGCGTCAAGATCCTCTTTCAGGTGAGAATTCTTTGCTTGGTTGCTAAGCAAGCTACCTCCTTCTGTACGAGAACGCGTTTGTAGAGCTAAAAAATTACGATCTTGCCTGATTAGGTCATTAGTGTTACTTTTCCGGCTTGATGCGATTGTTTTACCATCACATATGGCTCCTGATCATTCTGTGCATGGCGTAATTGCATGAAGTAGTTGATTACTTGTCCAAGTTTTTGGTCCTTAAGGAATTGCATCTTTGCGTCTTCCTGCAATTCACTTTTTTTAATTGGATTAATGCAGTTAATTTGGTAGAAGAAGTGTCAGCCAGGTTCTTAGTATCTTAAAATCATGTTTCGCTTTTGACTGCAAGATATACTATAAGCATATGCAGACCAATAAGTTTGATTTTGTGATGGTGATTGCAAGTTATCTGAATGCTGGTTCTTGAGTATTTGACAAGCTTGGAAAAAAGCTGATGTTTAAGACCACATAAATAGAGAAATTACGAGTTAGGCAAAATGCTTGATCAAGGACTGCGCTAAAATTGAGAACCTAACATTTCTTTCTGAGAATTCTCCAGCCTTCTAATGATTGTAGGAACATCTAGGAATGTATTTTGCTTCTGCTTTTGAGTTAGCATATTTCGCTTATTTGATTGCTTGGGTCTTCATGTAACTTGTTTTACTTCTAAAATTGGATCCTATTCTTATTTTTCATCATATATGGCTTTTTAACCTGTAGCATTCCCATAATTTTGTGGAAATATTTAAAAACCTTTAGGCTATACTATCTGTCAGACTAGAAGAGCAGACTTTCAAAGTGTAGGATTGTTGGGATCCTTTCGCAAGATTTGGCAAACAGAAGGTCCATTAGGATTGTACAGGTGTGTCTCATCAGCTCATTTTCCTTTATAACAAGTCCATCTTGCAGTTAATTTTGTTGCAATACGGGCTGTCTTGTTCTCTGGATTTGCTATATGTTTGTTTCTTCTCAGAGGTAATGGAGCCAGTGTTGCTAGAATTGTACCCTATGCGGCTCTACATTACATGGCTTACGAACAATATCGGCGATGGATTATACTAGGTTTTCCTAACATTGGAAGGGGTCCTGTTCTTGATCTTTGTGCTGGTTCTATAGCTGGAGGGACAGCGGTTATTTTCACTTACCCTCTTGATCTAGTTCGTACAAAATTGGCATATCAGGTAAATGAACTCTTCTATGTAACTAATATCTTATTCGTCTATTCTTATCTGTATTTATTGCTCTTGATATTCCTAGTTAACAAACAAAAAACATACAGTTAGGTATTTTCGCTTGAAATGTCAATGTTCTGTTTTATCTATAGAGGTTTCAAATTTTAGTTTCCATGTTTTGATTTGCACTTAGAAAATTCTAGCAATTGCTAGATTTAGTTTTATTATATATCCCAAAAGATGTTCATGAACTGTTTTTTTCCAGGTTTCAGGGCCTTCAAAGCTGAAGTTTGGAGGACCATCCAACTCTTCACAGGTTTATCGAGGAATTCTTGATTGTGTAACAAAGATATACAGACATAGTGGCTTAAGAGGCCTTTATCGTGGTGTAGGTAAGCATTTAAGATTGTCTGTGATGATTCTTTTCTTCTGCTTGCTTTGCAGTTGTTGCAGCACTTGTGTAACTTTTTAAATATTGACGAATACATTAACCATAAAAAAATTATATAGAAATGTAAAATTCATGTTATAACATAGGTGGAAGTCTGGAAAATGCATAACTAAATGTTATCTTCAAAATATGAAATAAAAAATCAATTTTCTATGGGAAAGGAATCAAATTTCTCAATATTTTGAAATCGATAGTATAGCTGTCAAAGTTTTATGCATCTACAAACATGACAGAGGACTTTAGATAATTAACTGTGTCATTTCATTCTTCGGAACATGAGTAGTGATTAGATGGCTGAAGACAAAGAGAACGTCGGCGGGAGACTCCCTCCCAGCGGCTCCACTCCCGAACATCAATAGGAGACCCCTCTTGTTGGTGCCACCCACTCAACCAACATAGAAAGAGCGACTGGAGGCGATGGAGAATGGGAGCTCGTCACTAATTGACAACAACGAAATGACAGAAGGATTTAGATCAAGGACGATCATCTTCATGGCTGGCTCTGAAAGGGTCGTCACAACCTGAGATGCTTCAAATTCCTAGGGCGAGGCCATATGAAGTAGAATTGTAAAAACCCAATGCGTCACTGGAAGTGCGGCAGAAATGGACAGTCACGCGGTGTGTCCGATGTGCAGTAGGCGGGTGAGTGATTATTCAATGGAGATCGAGAAACCAGTGGAGGATCGAGCAACCTAGCGAGAAGGAGGTTCTTGCCCCTTGGTGCATGGCTAGAAAGATGAACATGGACATGGAGGTTCTCGACCCTTGATGCTGTTAGCGAAGTTTGTGGAACCTCGTAAATTGTCATGGAGATTCATAAGCTAGTGAAGGAGCATATTAGCGAACTATCAGATTTCCAAGTCTCGTGATTCTCTATGTCGACCTTCTTGTTCTGGTGCTTTGTCTCATCATCATTAGACTGTCTCTGCAACTCTGGATTTGGGTAACGTGCCAATGATATGAACAGAAGTGGCTTTACGTCCATGCAGCAATGTCCGAACACAATCTGCCTTTGCACCAATGAGCTTGATGAAGCGCTCCCCAGATGAATGAAGCAGTAGTGGTCGTGGTCGGAGGTGATGGTGGTGAACAAGAAACCGCCACAATCCCAAAAAATTTGGCGATCAGTGAATGTGAATTGCCAGCATGATTCAAACTATGCTTTGACTAAACCATCCAGTGAGCCGCAAACACAACTGTTGTTAATCCATTCGCCTGAAATTGAGGGAAGGGCTGCAGAGACATTGGTTTCCATCACAGGCATGATTCAAAAATCACTGACCCCGCCATCCATACTTGCGAAAACACAACTGGTGCGGATCCATTTGTCTGAAATAGAGGGAACAGCTGCAAAGATTGACATGGAAACTAAATCAACATTAATTTTCATAACACGTACGATTCAAATCCTGCTGACCTTCTATATCCAAAGTTGCGGAAACACCACACTGATCCATTTGCAATATTATGTTGCAAATATTGTTTTGTGTTCTCTTTCTTTCATGAAAGATTGTGTATGAATTATAAAGAGGAAACCTTACATGTAAAAAAAAAAAATCATCAATAATAGTGGATGATTGCCACTTGGTTTATCATCCTTTCCTCTCTCAAAAAATAAACAGTCATTTCAAATGATGTTGTTGGACTTCTGTTGTGATTTCAATTTCACCATTCCAATTTCTAAATGGAGGTTCAGGAAGAAAGTCTAATGAGACTATGTCAAGGCATGAACCCTTTACTATCGCTGAGCTACAGATTGCCCAAGAATGAAAGTTAGATTCTTGGCATTTGCAGTTTGGCGCGAGTGATTGGTATCCTTGGTCTATATTTTCATCTAATATGCTATATATCTAAATATTTTATGTTGAAAATATTGTATCAACCCCTAAGAAAATTGGACCAAAGTTTGACTCGTTCTTTGTACTACTTTTTAGCATGTTCCTTTTAAGAACATTTTCTGGATCCTTAACATGTAGACATACGTTCAGGTCCATCTTTATATGGAATATTTCCTTATTCTGGTCTCAAGTTCTATTTTTATGAGAAAATGAAGAGCCATGTTCCTGATAAGCACAAGAAGAACGTAATTGTAAAGCTGGGATGTGGATCTGTTGCTGGTCTATTAGGCCAGACAATAACTTATCCGCTTGATGTTGTTAGGCGGCAAATGCAGGTATCTCACTATTGCACTCTGTAAATTATTAATTGTTGACAACAATTCGATAGTCATATTTTTCCCTCTTAAACAAAATAAACAAATATTAATTGTTGATGTTGATAAACTGAAACAAGGTGGAAAATAATGGAGCAATACATCATATTTAGGTACAAGCACTTTCAGCAACTGATGATGGGCTGAGAAAGGGAACATTTGAAAGCCTTGCCATGATCTTTCAGTATCAGGGTTGGAGACAACTTTTTTCAGGATTAAGTATCAATTACCTGAAGGTCAGTCCATGACTATTGCTTTCTTTAAAAGAAGATAGTTCAGTTTTGCTCAAATAAGTTGCTTTTGTGGGGAAGGTTGTGTTCATATGCTCCTTATTCTATGTTCTGCTGGTTGAAGAGCAGTCGATGCTCAGGGTTTGCCCCTTTGGCAGTCCAAATGCCCACTTATTTGATTATCTGTATTCTTTTTGTAGTTGTTATTTGAAAACCTTACCTGGTGATCAGCTAATATTGTAGTATGATAGTATGGATGTTGGTGCTTTACCTTTTATCCAATCCTGTAAACCACCATATCTTGTTTTTTTTTTTGGCTCTAAACTAGCAGGTCTTTGCTGCCTTCCTGATGACATGTTTTAAGAGGAGCTAAAGATACAATGCTTATATTTGCCTTTTCTTCTGATTCAGTTATCTCAACTTTTTTCTTCTAAAATTGGTCTTGGATTGCAGCATGAAAAATTTATAGATCATCATTCTCTGACATCTTCTGCGTACCCTTTTTTTTATCTACAACCTAATAGAAGTGTTATTTCTCTAGGTTGTACCATCAGTGGCGATAGGATTTACAGTTTATGATCAGATGAAGCTGTGGCTTAAGGTCCCTTCCAGAGATGAAGCCGCAACTCCTGTAGTGACAGAAGATAGAAATAATCATTCAACTTCCCTTCATTCTGGTTAACATTCAATAAGAACTCATTTCTGCAAGATGCAATGTCATACCAATCTTCTTCTATCATTGCTTCCTCAGCGATTCTACGATTGACAGCATCATCTAGAGTCCAATTGTTTCCTTTATTCTACATTTGTGAAGCTCTCAATTTCCAGAGCACGCATTTCTCCTCCTAATGGTAAATAACTCGTTAATAAGAGGGTGGACAATGTATGATGCTTCATTAGCTACTAGTGGTAGGGCATGAACATGAGAAAGAATTTAACCTTTTATAGGATTTACACATCACTCTGACAATCACGTTGTACCAAATCACATCATCAATGTTTCTCTGATGACCAAAGGGGTGTATTCAATTGTGGCAATACGTGTATAACTTGTATGTACATACAATTTTTCTCTTATATTGAATAATTTTTTTTCCGTTAGCCAGAAAGCATCCTGAAGCTACTGATGACGATACTCAAGTTGACGACACTATAAAATTTCCCTCGTCATTATGCTTCATTTTTTTTCTGCATTTGCCGTGCCATGAGGTGGGAAACGATCCATGGTTGTGAGAAGTTGGGGTTTAATCGCAAGAGGACTATTTGTGGTATGTGAGAAAAACGAGCTCATTCGCATATCACAATGTCATACTCGTACATATTTATTTTATGGAAACAAATAAGAAGGCTCAAAAGTTGTCTTTTTAAGTTCACTTCTTAATGGTTCACTGTCCTTTTTATTTCACAACTGGTCTACCAAGTGGCACTTCATTTAATGAGAAGCGTCTCTCATGTGATCATGTGACGACCCATTCACTTCATGCAGCAGCTTCGTTACTGGTCGTCTTGTGGCCAAAGAGCATAATGCCAAAGCTTCATTCCAGTGAATGGGTTGCCTCTTCTAGCGGTGCACTGCATGTGCTACCATACAAATACATGCGCTTCAATAAAGTCCCCCTGAGCGTGTTCTCAGTAATGAAGTCAGAAAATGGCAGAGGCCCTGCCCAAAGCTTTTTCGTTCTTCCTTTTCCAAGAACACTCTCCCAGCGTTGGAGCATTTGTCTTCACTGCAATATCGTCTCCGCCTGATCAATTTTCCTCGTGCCGGACAGTAAAATTGAGGTTATGAAGCATGTTGAAGCAGGCATTCTGTTCTTGGTGCCTTTTCTTTTATCTGTATTATTTAAAGTAAGGCTAATTTTATTGTGCTTGGAGAACAGAATATTTCATAATGTTTAGCATGATATTTTTCCGGGTGCAATTTAGTGAAAGGCAAAGGAATAGAGTTAGATTATAATTACTGTAGAGTCCAGTCCCACAGCCACAGGGTTATAACTTATAACTTAATAAAAGATACTAGTTTCTGAACCCATTTAAGATCTGTCAGAGATCTCCCCACTAGATTTGGCTGACATCATGCTGTCCTCTCCTTCCTTCCCAATACATGCATTTTTCTCTACTGTAGCCAAGAAAGTATCCCTGCCATTCTCCCTCTTTCCACCCCTTCCCCCCACCCTCTGCATAATCTTCATATAAGAAGTAATTTCTTTTTTTAGGAAAAACGGGGTGGGGTTAAAAGTGTACTCTGTGTCTGAGTGAAGCTCAGAACTGCTGCTCTGAACAGGGCGCCTGCACAGAGCTTTCAGATATTTTTGGCTGCCACCCGTTATCATTGCAGAGAGAAGCAAATGGTGAAGGGAAGGGAAAGGGAGAAGAGATTAGGAGAGAGAGTCGTAGTAGGGAAGAGAGATGGGCCCTCAAAAGCCTGCACGAAGAGGTGATGCTCCTGACTTCCCCTCCCCCACCCTCCAACCCCCCACCACCTTCAGTCTCCTTTGTTTTATTTCCTCCCTTTTCGAGTCACTCCTCTTCCTTGGCATGTCTTCCTTCTCCATCTTCTTCCCCCCTGCTTGCCATCTTTTTTTCTCAATTGCATAGTCTTGATTGATGGCCCTTGTACTCTCGCTCTGCCAGAGTTCTTTGGACCCATGTCTCAGAGATGTTGCATCTCACTAGCTGTTGCCTTCACTGAGACTGTTCCCCATTTGTGGACAAAAGTAAATGAAGGGAGTAAAAGCTTTTCTTTGGCCCCTGTAGTAAATTGTGTGATGCGTGGGTGAAGGGGAAAGTGGAAACCTTAGCGCTCGTTAATATGGCTTCTGATGGGTAAAAGCAAAAGGAAGAAAGAAAAAGAGAACTGTTGGAAGATTAGAATTCTATTCAGTTCTGTAGCTTCCATTTTACTGTATGTAACTGCACACCAGGAAGCCAGGAAGAACAAATGATAGGTTCTCTGTAGTGCTTTGAACTCCCACCACTGTTAAATCATAGGTTGACACCATCTGTCTTTGCTTCGAGGTAAAAGGACATGGTCTTTTACATTAGTAGGATTCTGAAGTTGTGAGAAACAGGATATTGTGCATGATTCCGAAGGTGTTAGAAAACATGATATTACGGTTCTGTATCCTGCGTGATCAGTCATTGGAGATCAAAGAAAAACGAAGTTCATGACTTTTCACATGGTTCCTAGAATCATGCTCTTGTCATTGGGGAGGGGTTGATAAGAGAAGGCAGCAAAACCAACTTCCTGTTTTTTTTCCAGGGAGAATCCCACCTGATTCAACTATAGCCTTTGGCCATATGCTCTTTGAGCAGGGAAAGTGCATTATTCTTTTCTGAGCCTGGGACCCCTCTCTTCGAATTCCGTGCTTGGTTAAAAATCCCATTACCCTGATGGCTTGAAAACAAAGGCCTGCCTGCCTCAACTGGCTCCAGATGGTGCATGATCTTGAAACTGATGGCTGCCTGATAAACTTTGTACTACTGTTTTCTTGCTTGTTCTTGGATGATAGGAAACCCTTCTCTTGTAGGCATCTTATAAGGAAATGCAACATTTGCCTTTTCTGGCTGAAATTTTTATTTTTCTCTCCATTTTCAGGAAAGCAGTTCTACTATATACCTCAGTTACCATAGTAGTTCTCATGTTAGTCTTTTGGCCTTTGTACAGGGATCAAGTAGGAAGACTTCAAGCTGTCTGCTCTCTCAACGTGGAGCAGGTTGGTTCCTAGCTTTGAAGTTTTTATACGTTTAATGCTGATGGGTGCATTCACATAGAATCTATTCACATCTTCCAGGCTTTTCTCCTTAAAATGCATGGAGGGGGCAGCATTGTCTGATAGCTTTGTTGCGCATACATGGATAATTCTACTTCTCTTTCGCTTCTTGGACTGCATTATTTCCTGATAGTAGTTTATAAATAAAGTTGATATCGCTGGCCCATCATGTATTCTGATTAAGTTGAATTCCATGTTATGCTGCTTCATTCTTGAATCATGCTAAATGCGCCGCTTGAAGCCTTGAACTTACCATCTTATACTTTGTCCCTTGAATCTACTGAAAAATCACCTGAATGATCAATGTTGATGATATCTGTCTATTGAAATTGTCAACTTGGATGTATATGAGAATTATGAAAGTTCTCTGATATTGAATCTTCCATCCTTTCCTTTCTTCCCTTTTCTTTCTTTCTTTTTTTTTGAAGAGAATTCTTCTTTCTTCTATTTCCTCGAAACTTCCATTGATCGAGTATTTTACAGTCCATCATATGCTAGTTCTTGCATGCTTTTACACTTTCAACTTTGATGGTAAACAATAAATATTTCTGCAATATTCTTAATTTTATCTCTAACGCGATTCAATCTCTAACGCGATTCAATAGACAAATGCTGAATCTTTGTTTTATTACATGAAAATGGAAAACTTATGATAGTTGGTGTTTGCAAATGATGTTCGGTGAGCCCAGACCATCAAAGATTTTCAGTAATCAAACTCACTCATTTGTGGATATCATCAATTTGTGGGATTACTACGACGTTTGTGTAATCATCCTTTCCAGTCCAAAAAGATGTATATTGTCACCTTTCATTGTATTCCTCTAAATGCTATTAGACCTCAAATTTGTAGTTAAGACACCATTAATGAAAGATAGAAGCTAACCACTTACTGCTGTAATGTATTTATGTTTTGTTTTAATTTTGTAATGTTATATATTTGCTGACAGGTGCAGTTGCATACCAAAATCTATTATTGGATAAGCTTTTCTACATGCCCCCATGAATATATTGCATAAATTTCTGTAGACTATTAGACTTTTGAAATACCATGATGTCAAAATGTACGAGTTTAGAACAATGGGATATGGAAGCTGAGTTATAAAGTGGTTAGCATCCTCTTCAAAGTGGCAAAGCTTCTTAGAAATTATGATCTGACCTGCATTTGGACATCCATTGGTCTGTGTATAACTTCTTGAGTCTGAACCTGCCCCAGTTATTCTGAAAATGGAGAATGATATTTTTGATGCATCACTACCGCTTGTTAATCACAATCACATGGTGTTGGATGCTGCCTCATCACATATGCATTCAGGCTCCCTGATGCAATCAGGCTTGCAAGGTTACAACAGCAACAGACTACTGTTGCCTGGTGATCAATTGGTTTCAGTTTCAGCTGTACAGGAGGCAACTGTGAACAATATATACATGACATATAATGGTGATGTTACATGCAACATTCCATTTTCTAGAAATGTTCCTCAAACAGGAAGTACTTTTAATGGTTTACTTGGAAACATCGACATGCATGGATATTCGACTGGATCTTCTCTTTCTGATGCTTCAATTGCAAATGTTTTGCCTTCCAACCCTTCAGCACGGGAAAATGTCATCAGAATGAATAACTTTTCCTCTTCAGCATTTCAGTCAGAAACTCAGAAAGTTCCTCTTCCTACTAATGGCTGTAATACTATCAGTTCTGCTCTTCTGGATCCATTTGGTTGTGAGTTTGGGCCTCAAGATGGTACAGGATTTATAGCACCCAAAAACAATTCTACTCCTGATGTGTTTAACTCATGGAACAATGACCAAATGCTGGACCATCCAACATCATTAGGTATAACAGATAATTCAACTAATCCATCTTGTTTTGTAGGCAGTTCAGAGGTTGGTTGGATGCTAGACAAGCCTAGTTGGACCTTTAATAATCCATTTATGAACCCTGCCCCAGGCAATGAGCTTTCCTTGAGTCTTGGTTCGTTCCAGGCTTCAGTCAAAGACATAAATATTGTTCCTGATCAGTCCTCTGAAGTAGGCTATTCTGCTGCAACCCAAGTTACATCGGTGGATAGTCAAAACCTGGGTACTGAATTTGAAGGATGCAATCAGACTTTCAGGAATTCTTACCATGAATTCAGGTTTGAAATGCCTCAAGGAGAAATCAGTGAGGACCTCTCCCTGTATCCTGGATCTTCTAGTCCATTTAAGTTCACTAATGTGCTACTGGGATCAAGATATCTCCATTTGACCGAACAAATTCTTTCTGAAATTGCCATCTATGCACTTGAAGATTTTGAAAGGATGGATGACTCGTTGGGTGATCTTGATAGTAATGCAAAGATGTCTATTTCTTCAAGTTGTTCGAGCTTTAGAGAACATCCAAAATGTGTTCCTGATGAATTTCCACTCTTTCTTCAAGAAAGTGAAATCCAAGATGACACGGATTCCCTACAGTGCGTGGAAGCTAGGAGAAAGAAAAGTGAACTACTGACATTGCTCCATTTGGTAAGTGAACGTGGTTCTTACATATCCTAGATAAATTAATTCACATGATTTTAGAAGTTCTTGAAATTTCTTGCAAAGAAAGCTGCTATTCTGGCAACTTGTTTCTGGTTCAACACTATCTAAATAGAAACTTTATGTTCTTGTATGGTACTGACATTGATCCGCAAGAAGCTCAACAAGCTTTTGAAATAAGTGGCTATTGAATCAATTTCTATGAGCATTTGATATTCTTGTAATTGTCTCTTGAGTCTGCTCGGTTTTGTTGTTCTAGTTTGACGTTCTTGGTTGCTTGCTACCATTGACAATTAAAGATAACTATCATATCTTCATTCTAGTCATCTAATGAAGATTGTGGAAACTTGTTTGCTATAAATTCAGCCTAATATATTACTTTTTTTCTTGGATTATTGCAACCATTATGTGGTCTACTTAGCTTTTATATTCTCTCACCATAATCTGGGAAATTGGATAAGATTCAGATTTCAGAGTCCTTGTGTGAGGAAAAGGCCTACAAATACTTGAAAGTTTGCCTGTGGACATCACCTCAAATATCAGAGAACGCCTTAACAAAGGAACTTGTCACTAGCCTTAGCAACATTGCGAAATTGTTGGGGACCTTCTCTCATTTTTTTCTCTTTACCCAGGAGGCATATCTTTGAGTCAGGATTGGGAGCTATACCTTTTCTCATTTGTTTTCTCTTGACATGAGGAGGTATATCTCATCATACGGAGTCAGGATTGGAATAGTAGATACTCAGTCTTGAAGTTAGATGTTGGCCAGTTGACACTGATTTTTACCCCTTGAATTAAAACTGAAAACAGTTGGACACACCATCTACAATTGAAAACCATAGGAACTAGTATAATAAAAGAAAAGAAGAAAAAAAATAAAAGGACAAATTCAGCATGGACTTGTAAGGCATATTGCTTCTCCTTTTTGGCCACTTGTCTCATCATATCAAACCTGTTCTATATGCTTGTGATGATTTAAGTAATAGTCATTTCACTTGTTTGATAACTTAGATGATCTCTTTAAACTGTAGATGGATCAGAAATACAACCATTGCTTGGACCGAGTGCAAAATGTTATCTCTTCATTTAAACAAGCAACCGATTCAGGGACTTCCTATATCCAGACTCGATTTACACTTTATGCAATCTCGGCCTTCTATAAAAGCTTAAGAGAGAAGATTAGCCATCAAATTCTTTTGCTTTCTCAACTACCAAGTGCTGAATGCATCAAGGAAAAGGAAAAGGCTTTTGAATCTTCGTTCATACAGAAGCAATGGGCTTTGCAACAGCTAAAGAAGAATGATCAACAATCTTGGAGACCTCAAAGGGGCTTGCCTGAAAAGTCGGTCTCAGTTCTCCGACAGTGGATGTTTCAGAATTTTTTGCACCCGTAAGTTGTTTAAATCTATGTGGAGTATACTATTCATGGCTAAATATTGATAGAACATTGTACTGTTGGTTCAGATATCCTAAAGACAATGAGAAGCATTTACTTGCTATTAAAAGTGGCTTGACCAGAAGTCAGGTACGACGATAATGACTTTATTCTTGATTTTATTTTTCTGTGCATGTCAAATATGAGCCAAATAACCTTCCAGTTCCATTTCCTATCTTATGCTAAGGTCGCAAGAAAGTCAAATCTAAACTTTACATATTGATTTTATAATAACTAGTTGTATTTATATTGCTCTTATATCAGGTTTCAAACTGGTTTATAAATGCTCGTGTTCGTCTTTGGAAACCGATGATTGAAGAAATGTACTTGGAGTTGCATAAAAGAAATCGATCAATTGAGGGTTTGGCTTTTGAAAGGAGTGATGAAAATGATAACAGCCATAAGTTTCATGAGTAGGAATTCATTCTCTGGCTTCTGTTTAAAAATGCTTCATGGATTAACCGACAAACAAAGATTAAAAAGAAGTTGGAAGTTGAGTGATTCTCATCAGGGAAATTCTCCAGACATCATTACTCTTGCAAAGCTGGACCGCGAGGTTCCAGTTGTAAAGTATGTGAACTTTCGTGTAAACTGAATTCTTCTAATGTTAGTTGTAACATCATTGGATGCCCTATTGATATAATTGAAGAGCTTTGGCTTATACTGAATAGTCTTTACCAGAATAGATTGAACTTTTTAGCCCTCGTTAAGGAGCATGGTTGTAGAAGCTAGTGAAGCAATGCCACGGTATCACATGCGTTCATGATGTACCCCGAATGAAGAGGCATTTATACTTTAGGCAAGAAAGTCTTGGTCCTATTAATATGATATTTGCATCTTTTCATATCTTTTTATTTTTAAAAAATTTGAATGCATTAAAATCCACTTTTAACAATTGGCAATATTTGTTGAAAAAAAGTTAAATTGTCAATGATTAGGAAATCACATAGATGGTGCGACAGTCAGTATTTGTAAAAAAAATGATTTGCCAAATACAGAGTATAGTCAAACAAATGATTGATTTTACTTGTAACTCAAAATGTCAGTTTAATTCTTGTCAACGGATTCTCATCGTATGGAAAATTTTAGGAGGATGAATCATTTTCCTTTTTTTAGTTTTTAGTAAGGTGGTTGACATTTTATTACCTCTTTTAGAAGTCAAATGTTCAAGAAGAAATTTATTTTGTAGTTTATTTCTATTTCTTATACTAAGCTAGTAGCTTCCCTTTCTAATAGAAAAAAAAAAGAGTTACGTAGAATCAAGGTGGCTCTGGAGCTTGCATGCAAGAGAGAAATATGACATTTAGTAGTAGAGAATGATTAAACTTACACGGCTGGAAGAGAAACTTGTTTGATGAGAACAAAATGATCGATGGTTTTCCAGCACGTCCCAAGAGATTGAAATGTGTGCCGATTGACTTGCCAAGAGCACACCATCTAGGCATGAGTAGTCTTCCATGTTGCCCAATTAAACTTTTAAGCAGACTAAGAAGCAGGTGGTCCTTCCAATTGTACCGTGTGTGCAGCTTCCAAATACACACATATCCAAGATAGAATTATTTTTGTACTTATAAAATCATATCCTAAAATCGTATAGGGTAAAGTCGGAAAACTTATGTATCTAATAAATACAGCTATAAAATAAATAATATGTTATAATCATCAAATAGATTTCTTTACTAAGCATGAAAATAGGATTATTTTCATTTTTCTTTCTCAAACTATCGTGAAATTTTATATCTGCTCCTAAACGATAAAATCGGATAGAAGTAGGACAATTTTATCCAATAGTTTGATTTTCTTTCTTTAAGTTATTTTAATTTATTAAATAATTATTTTATATTTTTGAATAAAAAAGTTAAAAAATTCTTCCCTCTCTCCTCTTCGGCAAGAGTCTCTCCTTGCTGGTGAGAGACAACATAGGAAGAGAAAGAGAAAACAGAGAGAAAAAAAATTATTTTTTTATTCAAAAGACAAAAATGATCATTTAATAAATTAAAATAATTTTTAAAAATAAAAAAGTAGAATGTTAGATGAAATTGTTCAATCAAAAAAATTTAGACATACCTCTGCCTGATTTTATAATTTAGGGGCAGATCTAAAATTTCGTGATAATTCAGGTGGAGAAAATGGAAATAATCCTAATATATATAAGCATCACGATTTTGACTCATTGACTTCATTCTTACAAACTATGTTAAACAATTAAAATTTTAAAATAATTATATTATATAAAATGAGAAGGTGCTAGACTCTATAAAAAGAAAAATAAAACTAAATGTTTTTTGTGTTTTCAATATTTAAATGGAACGGGAGCATAACAAACAAAGAAAGGTGAATTACTCAAATATAGGAAATAGCCAGGACATAAGAATCATTTTCGTACTCTATTTGCTAACAGACACATGAAGCTCAAACAATGGTAACTTGAGATATTAAGATGAAAAGTTCAACTGCTCTCATAGTCAAGACATATAACTCGAATCCCTAGAAGCATTTCTCATGCAATCTCTCGATGCTATGAATAGCTTCTCTCCAATCAACTCTAAGTATCTGTTGGAACCTCTCGGCCTTGCACGGATACCTAAAATAAAGGGGTTCTCCCTCTCGATCTCAATCCCATAAAGATGGAATGAAAATCACACTTTTTAAAGCCCTATTCCCTCTCGAATCCTTGTAATGCCCTTGCAACATATCCTTCCCTCTCGGCACAGTGTTGCAATATAGATGTAAATAACAATCCAACTGAAGATAACACGAATAAGAACTACATATTTCTTCTCAATGGAATGGTATATCCTCTCGGCTCTTACCCTCCATCAAAAATAGAATAAAAAGTAGCTCATCATATCAAGAACAACACACTATGCAAGAGAAGATTGGAAAGTCAAATGAAAACATTAAATAATTAAAAGAGTAGGTCAAACAGCAAATAAAAGTTCTCAAATCATCTCATGTTCAAGCTCAAATGTTTAGCATATAACAATCATCACACACATCAAAATCGGAGTTCATCCTTGGAAACTAACAAAAGTAGGAATTAGAAAATAAATTAATGATAATCCTCAATATCCTAGCATGAAGATACACCTCCTCGATTTGGTTCTTCCTCCTGGCAATGGCGGCGGCCCCTTCTCCTCTCAGATGCGGAACCCCCCTCTTCTCCTTCTTTCTCGCGTTTTATCCTTCCCTCTCCTCCAATCAACACCTACCACTTGTCCCTTGCCTACCCTGCCAATATGTCTAGAAACAACCAAGGAATCTTCTGCATCTGTACCAAAAAGTTGGCAGAGGAATTTGCAAGAATTTATTTTAGTTTTATCTTCTAGCGGTATTTGGCAGGTAGTGAGATCAGGGTTTGAACATCTATACAGGTGCCCCTAGGTCTGATATTCTAGCATAAGTGTATTACGACCTCAGCTGAGTTCCTGAAGGAGAAATCAAATGTTATCACTCATAATTTCACTTAAAAGAGTCTAGGGAGTAAAAATTATATACTTGCATCCAGAAAATTTCAAATGATGAAAGGTTATAAGAATATGCGACGATATGTATATGTAGATGCAAAATTCATGATGAAAGTATAGACTTTTCATATGAAAACCTAAGGTAAATTTCCTATCATCACCCCTAGTGAATTGAGAGATTTATCCCTATTGTTAACACTAACCTCATACGTAGGATAATTGAGTTTCTTCAGGGACTATTATTCATGGAGATCTATTTAGGTTAGAGAGAGCCCCCCTTAGCTAGTAATATTGGCATCAAGGCACATCAGACTTTTCAATGCATTGATAAGATTCACTATTAATTGTAATGCTTGTTTCACTTAAGGCAAGATAAAAACAAAAGAATAATATGATCCGAAGATTAAGGAGGGCTTGAATACATTGAACAAGAAAGATATGTTGAATATAGGATCCCGAGATTGTTTTGATGATCACAAATTTGTAAGGGAACTTAGTTTGTACTAATGAAAACTTATTGAGCTGATTTCTTATACACAGGATATTCAAGTTCAGAGTATGATGAGTTGACCAAAGATAGATAACGGACAATCCTTGCACATAAAAGACATGTTAGAAGAACTTTGAGTGTGCAGAGGTTGTCCTAAGCATATGAAGTGGTTGACCAATAGCAAAGGAGTAATACATATAAAGAG
>LTAE01006499.1:14162-26630 GCA_001647135.1 Pontederia paniculata
AGAGATGAGTTGGAGTTGGTACAAGGTCAAGTCAGGCAATCGCAAATGATGAGCGGACGACCGAAGGAGCTTGACAGGTGACTTCACTCAAGAGTGGACGTCGAGAAGATTGGTGTGCAAACAGCGGACGACCAGAGATGAGTTGGAGTTGGTACAAGGTCAAGTCAGGCAATCGCAAATGATGAGCGGACGACCGAAGGAGCTTGACAGGTGACTTCACTCAAGAGTGGACGTCGAGAAGATTGGTGTGCAAACAGCGGACGACCAGAGATGAGTTGGAGTTGGTACAAGGTCAAGTCAGGCAATCGCAAATGATGAGCGGACGACCGAAGGAGCTTGACAGGTGACTTCACTCAAGAGTGGACGTCGAGAAGATTGGTGTGCAAACAGCGGACGACCAGAGATGAGTTGGAGTTGGTACAAGGTCAAGTCAGGCAATCGCAAATGATGAGCGGACGACCGAAGGAGCTTGACAGGTGACTTCACTCAAGAGTGGACGTCGAGAAGATTGGTGTGCAAACAGCGGACGACCAGAGATGAGTTGGAGTTGGTACAAGGTCAAGTCAGGCGACCGCAGGATTGGAGGATGATCGAAGGAGCTTGACAGGTGACTTCACTCGAGAGTGGACGTCTGAGAAAATTGGTGTGCAATCAGCGGACGACCAGAGACAAGTGAAGAAGTGAACTCAAGTCAAGATCGGTCGGCCAAAGGTTTGGCGGACGATCGAAGGAGCTTGACTTAGGAACAAAGACTTCGCACTTTGAACTGCGGACCTCCGAGGGTGAACGGTGGATGACCGGAGCACTAGACGGTAGTTCAAGTGAAGACTTCACCTGAGCAGCGATCGATCGAGGTAGGAGCAACGGGCGACCGAGGAGTAGGTGAAGGGTACTGTACTTGCATTAACAGCTAGTTTTCTGAGTGACAGATTAGGTCATTTGTGCAGAGTATATATTATAATCCCAATTTTTATCTTTTGATAGACCTTCAATTGTCTGATGTTCCAAGAACACTACATCTCGACTTCTAATAACTTTTCTGTTAATAAGATCTCACAATCTATAGTCAAACTCTCCATCTCCATACCCAAGGAAGATATACTCTTTCGTCTTCCTATCAAGTTTTGATCTCTCATCTTTTGGGATGTGAACAAAGGTTCTGCAACCAAACATTCTATGATGTTTATATGACAAATTCTTGTTTATCCAAAGGTACTGATGGTGAATGGTTGATTAGATCAATCACAGTAATCAATGCTTCACCCAAGAAGCCCTTCGATAGCTTAGCATGTAATAACATACATCTGACATGTTCCTCAATTCTTGTGTTCATTATCTCGGCCACGCCATTATGTTGATGAGTCTTAGGAACTGCCTTCTTAATCCTAATGCCAAAGGTGTTGTAGTACTTTTCAAATAGACCTCTGTATTCGTCGTCATTATCAGCGCAACACACTTTAGCTTTCTTGCAATTTCTTTTTGAACTTTGAAATGGAATTTCTTGAACTCCCAACACGTGATCTTTGTGCGTTATAGAAATAGTACAAACACTTCTGGAATGATCATCAATAAATGTAACAAAATAAAGAGAACCACCTAGAGTTTTATCTTTTATATAACACACGTCAAGCACAAAATCTAGTATGTGCGAACTTTTAGATGAAGAATTTCTCTTAAATGAAACTATGATATGCTTACCAGCTAAAAAATGCACACATACATCAAGAGATGTGTCTTTTATACATGGAAGCAATTTTTTTCGACTCAATATCTTAAGTCCTTTCTCACCAATGTGACCAAGTCTACTTTACTAATGCAATATTGTGCTTTAGTTTTGTAAAATGAATGATCTCTTTGTCCTTTCTCTAGAAGTAGTGAACTTATGTTGAGTTTCCATACTCCTACTTTGCGTCATCCATATCCTCCGGTTTTGTATCACCACCTTCGATTGGATCATAAAAATCTCTGCAATTCAAATCGTCTCTTATCTGAGGTTTCCAAATAGAATAATTTGGTCATTCAGCATAGACATTCAACTAGGGACATTATTGTCCTTCATTAAATTTATGCATTTTGATAACCTTTCTCTAATACCATTGTTGAGAAAAGACTAAACAAATATTTACAGAATTATCATCTTTCTCTTAATTTATAAATTCAAATGGGATGATGATAATAATATAAAGAATTAAATCAGACCAGAGGCTCACAAGATTTATGCTAAAAAACTCCCAAGGTGAAAGAAAAAAACCACAGGAGTGAATAATAAATTTTCATTATGAAAAATAGTATGATACAAATTTTTTTCTCCGATCAACATAAAGTAATAAAAAATAAAAAGCATCAACAATTAATCTTGGATCTTACAGAATTATCACTTCGAACAATAGGATAGGTGCCAGAAGGATCTCACCGAAATATCAGAGATTGATAAGAAAAATGTTAAGAATCACTATTTGAAGTTTTTCGAAAATGGATCAATTAAAAACCTAAAAAAAATCTATCCTCTCTTTCTTTTCACTCTTCTCTGGCAGCTACAAGCGATAGTGACTCAGAAAAATGAACTTTTTCTATGCTTTCACGGCTTCATTTGATGTCTTCACGGCTTCATTTGATGTCATGCATAGGGGTGAGCATAACTTGGTTTGGGCCGGGAATGAAGTCATTCGGATACCAACCCAATTTTTATCGGGAAGAGACAACTAGTCTCGTTTCCGACCCGGTTGGAATCGAGATCGGGTTTGGGAGGTCCCAATTCGGATCAAAAATTAGATCGGGAGATCTGATTATTCTAAGCTTTTTAATAAAAGGGTTTAAGGAAGTTGTGGAGCTGTTTTAGCTCTATGGAGCACCGCAGATTTGAAGATCTTCGATGCTCCATCAACACGCTTTTCTAAAGGTAATAGGGTCATAACCGATTTGACAAAGTCCGTTAAAGACTAATTTTTCTCTGAAACGGCTGAGCGCCTTGTAAGGGTTTATTACAGAAGTTTTCCCCATCAACACTCTCCTCTTTCTCTCTTTTCGGTCTCTGCCTCACCTCTCATTTACGCTGCCCCAGGGGGTTTTGGTTCTTGATATGATTTCTATTTTATTGGTAAGGTTCAAAATAGAATTTTATTCAGTCCTTTTGATTTTGCCAGGATATAAGATTTTGAGGGATTTTAGGTTATGATTAGTAGGTTTTCATAGACTCTCCAATTTAGTATTTTGCATGCATGTTTTATCATTTTATATGTTAAATTATTGTACTATTTTGGTGAAACATTCAGGGAAGTTTGCCAATTGTTACTATTGTTGTCGACTACATATGACTATGACCATCGGAAAGGGCCAAAAATGGTGGGAGAAGGTTCTTCAATTCAACATGAAGGAGATCGAGTCTGCAGAGGATCTTTCCAACGCTTTACTTGATGCTGGAGATCAGCTTGTGATTGTGGCTTTCTTCTCCCCTGGTTGCACAGGCTACAAAGCCGTACACCCAAAGGTATGAACTTTCGAGTGTTTCTTTCTGGTTTCTTGTTGGAGGACTTGGAAATGTTGGAGTTTCAAAAATCCTATGTTTTTTTCTACAGATTTGCCAATTCGCTGAGATGAATCATGGAATCTTGTTCCTCTAGGTGAACGATGAGAAGCACAAGTCCATGTGCTATAGCTTTAATGTTCATGTTTTACCTTTCTTTCGGTTCTACCGTGGAGCTCATGGACGTTTGTGCAGCTTTAGCTGCACCAATGCAACTGTAAGGTCCATCATTCATGAGGATATTCGATCTAATATCCTATTTTTGAGTTGATTAAGGTCATGTTGTCTTGCCATGATGTTAAGGATTTCAAACTTCAATTTGAATGTGCTTGGATCTTGATATCTTTTATTTGTAAATTAGATTGGATCAATCTAATTTCTATTTACCATTCATATTGCAGATCAAGAAATTTAAGGATGCATTGGCCAAGCACACCACAGAGAGATGCAGCCTGGGGCCAATAAGGGACTCAGAGGAGTCAGAACTCCTTGCCTTTGTTGCAAACAACGACCTTTCCTTCAACTACAGAGGCAAGCCAGTCCAACCTCTTGCTCCTCACGAAGTTGAAGAGAAAGCCTCCAACTTCCATTGTAAGCAAAATCAAGCATCACCAAGGAATCTATTGACAAGTCCTTGGTATCAATTGGTAGATGAGAAGATGGCCTGTGGTGCCTTCATGCTTGCCAATTCTTCTACTCAGTTGTACAACATATTCTCATGGATTGTGTTTATATTGTGCTTAGTTAGCAATCATTAACTGCGGAAATGCAAGCTTGTTCATTATTTTTGTTCTATGAGCCTACTGAGCAGTTATGTAACTTTAGAGTTGGAGAGAACGAGTTCCTTTTTTTCACCTCGGAAAATTGAATCTTGTGACATTCCATCGTAAGGATTAATTTTTTCTGTGAACTGGCCAAGTTAAAAATTATTTTGGTTTAAAGAGATGTATTTTTTTTTGTTCATTGAGTAAATTAATGAGGAAATAATTTTAAATAAGTTATTTTAAATTTCGTTGACCTCGTGTTGAAAATGTGAACTATTGATGATAGGGAATTTACTCTATTTTTATATGCAAAGACTACACTTCTTCATGAAATTCTACATCAATTACACATATTGCTATACATTTTTATAACCTTTGTATCATTTAAAAATCTTTGGATACACTGCATATTTTTACTCCCAAGACTCTTTATGGTGAAGTTCTAAATGATAATATATGATTTCTCCTACAGGGATTCAGCCGAATCCATTTTACACATATGCTGGAAAACTGGACCTAGGGGTACCTGCATAGACTTTCAAACTTTGACGCAACTACCTGCCGAAAGCTACTAGAAGACAAAACCTGAAATAGATTCTGCAGATTCCTCTATCAGCTTTTGTGGTCCAAATGAAAAAGATTCCTTGGAAGCTTTCAAGGCACATTGGCAGGGGTATGGAAGGGACAAGTAGCATCAACCGATTGGAGAAGAAGGAGAGGATAAAAGGAAAATAAAAGAAGGAGAAAGGATTTCGTTCCTCGTCCGAGAGAGTGGTAGAGTACGAGCCACCACCATTACTAAGGAGAAAGGAAGAACCAGTGGAGAAAAGAAGGGATTCATGTTGAGATTTTGGAAGTATCATTCGTTTTTGCTTTGTAATTCCTATTTGTGCTAATTCCCAATGATGAACTCTTGTATCAACATGTATGTGATGCATATGATGGTCGTTAAAGGCTAAACAATTAGGCTTGGACATGGGATGATTTGAGAACACCTATTTGCTTTTTGAACTTATCTTTTAATGCATTTATGTTTCCATTTGACTTTCCAATCTTCTCTTGCACAATGAGCTTCCTCTATGTGTTAATTTTAATGTTGTGAGTTGTTTATTGCTCTATCTTCAACGGAGGGTTGAGACCGAGAGGGAGAACTTCTCCTTTGGGAAGGAGCAATTTGTAGTTCATATTAGTGAAACTTTGCATGTGTCGATTTTGATGTTGTGAGCTATTTGCTATTGTATCTTCGGTGAAAGATTGAGTCCGAGAGGGAGAACCTTCTCCATTGAAGGGAAATAGTAGTTTGTTCTCATTATTGCTAACTCATAGTTGGATTGTTACTCACATCCTTGTTGCAACCCTGTCTCGAGAGGGAAGGAATTGTTACAATAGCTCTACAAGGATCCGAGAGGGGAGTAGAGTTTCATGAAGTGTGACTTTCATTTCAGCTTCAAGGGGTTGAGACCGAGAGGAGAACCCCTTTGTTTATCTAAGGTGTTCGTATGAGGCCAAGAGGTTCCCACGGACACCTAGAGTTGATTGGACAGGGGTTATCCATAGCATCGAGAGATTGTGTGTGAGAAGCCCCTAGGGCTTTAAGTTCAAGCCTTGACTGCGAGAGTAGCTAGGTTTGTGATCTTAATATCTCAAGTCAATATTATTTGAGTTTCATATGTTCATTAGAAAATATAGCTCGAAAATGATTCGCATGTCCCGACCACTTTCCTTATTTGAGTGAATTGTCTTCCTTTCTATTGACTTTGTTTCTGTTCATTTAAAACCTCAAAATACCAAAAATATTTAGTTTACTTTTCATTTCAGATTTTAGTCCTAGTTTATCTAAATTTATGCACAAAAGATCTTTTTCCTTTATTTAATTTGTTCGTGGTAGAATAGAGAGGTTGAATTGTAAATTTTTTATTTCCTTATGGATTCGACCCTAAAATACTACAAGGATAACATATACTTGCGGTTGAAGTTGTGTGTTTAAATATTAAGACTTATTGATATCCTATTTCTGCCTGGGTGCCCCTAGGTCCAGAGCTGTCAAACCTTGACGGTCTGAAACCTGGTACCACCTTTTATTGTCAAACACAATTTCTGTTCATCAACTGTAATGTTAGATTGAGCAAATTTCTCTAGCACATTAAGACAACATGCATTCACAAAGTTAGAATTTTGCTACAATTTTAGGATGTCATATAACAATATTCATTTTTTCACCCAATGTTTGTACACAATCCAAGGAGAAAGATAATGAAAAGAAGAAGAGGATGATCAATAGATGACAAAAATAGAAACAAAAATAAGGATGTTCTATGATGGCAGCACAAATTAATGGCGCTTCATTCATGCTCTTTGGAATATAGAAAAGATCCATTGATCAACCACCTAAAAATCTTGATCACCCATAGCTGCACACATTGGATAGTGATATGAGATGCGATCTTGTCCACGGACCTTTCGAGGGCAGAGAGAGACATCTTATATCGTCATGGATCTTACAGTTGCATTGGTGAGATCCGCGGTAGAACCGAAAGAAGGGTAGAACATGAACGTTCAAGCTTTAGCACATGGACTTGTGTTTCTCGTGGTTCACCTGAAGGAATTGGATGCCAGGGTTCATCTCAGCGAAGTGGCAAATCTATAGAAAAAAAGTATAGGATTTTTAAGACTCCAACAGTTCCAAGTCCTCTAACAAGAAACCAAAAAGGAAAACTAGAAAGTTCATACCTTTGGGTTGATGGCTTCGCAGCCTGGGCAACTAGGGGAAAAGAAATCCACATCACAAGCTGATCATCAATGTCAAGTAAAGCATTGGAAATGTTCTCTGCTGACTCTATCTCCTTCATGTTGGGTTGGAGACCCTTCTATCACCATTTTTGGCTCATTTTGATGGTCGCGATCATCTACAATCGACAACAATAGTAACAATTTGTAAACTTCCCTGAATATTGCACCAAAATAACAATAATTTAACATATAAAATGATAAAACATGCATGCACAATAACAAAATTGGAGAATCTACGAAAATCTACTAATCATAACTTAAAAACCTCTCAAAATTTTATATTGATAGATGCTCCTAGCAAAATCGGACTTTTAAACTTGGACAGTAACAACAAATTAAAAGCTCAAAAGCACTATCAAAGACAAAGAAACCATATCAAGAACCAAAATCCCTCGGGGCTGCGTAAGCGAGAGGTGCGACAGAGAGCAAAGAAAGAGAGAGGGGAGGAAAATGGGGAAAATTCTGCCCTAAAACTTTAAGATGCCCAGCGGGTTAAAAAAATTCAGTCTTTAATTGGTTTTGTCGAACCAATTTTGTCACTGCAGCCTTCAAAAAAGAGAGTTGATGGAGAACCGCAGATCTTCATATCTATAATACTTCATACTTGTGGAGCTAAAACAGCTCCACAACTTCCTTGGACCCTTAATAAAAATATGAAGACTCAAAAGACTTATGAATTACATAAAAAGATGTTACACTCGTATAAAAGAATATTCAATGTATAATTCTTTATTATAAATTTAATAGAAGAAAAAATAAAAATTCAAATTGACAAATCAATTATTTTTTAACAAAATGCATGCAAGACCTTTGCAAATAATATAACCGAACATTTATTGAAGCAAAAATATAACAAATTGTACCATTACCACAGTATATATATATATATATATATATATATATATATATATTAATATGACTAATCTTCGTACTTCAAATATTTTTTTTACCTTAATTGAATCATATTACCTCTTAAAAGTTAAAAGATAAGCAATCATGCACTGAATCTAACCCAACCGCATATATAGAAATAGAATAATTTCACAATGATGAAAAGAAATAATCAAGGAAACAAAAAAGACTACCTACAATGACTAAAGATATAGAACAAGATGAAAACATAAGTCATGGATAGTAGATAGAACAAAGAATTACCTACACAAAAATATGACGAAAACCAATCAAGAAAGGAGATAAAGAAAATTACTTACCAAAAGTTAAATATAAAAAAGAACAAGATGAGAAGACGTTGCAATGCAAGCATCACTTTAATTAAGATTTCTCAATGCAATATTTTTTTTTGGGAAGTCGCGCCTAATATATATATATATAATATATATATATATATATATAACAAAATAGATAAAGTTATAAATGGGCAGAATAAATAGAACGAAATATATAGAAACTAAAAATATGAATAATTATATATATTAAATAAATAATTAAATATTAATATCGGGTCAGGATTAATCGAGTATTTTATATAGTAATCTAATTTTAATCCGAATCACGTCGGGTATTTTGTATCTTAATTCGATACAAACTCGGATAGTAATTGGATCGAGAAAAAAATTTGATAAATCAAGTCGGTTCGAGCCTGGGCAATCGGGTTGTCTGGGCCCGTGCTCATCCATTGTCATGCATGTATAGGATTGGGTAATGTCATCAACTTGGACTCCAAGTCCAATTATGTTTTATATTTTTTTTTTTTTTGAAACTTTTTCTCGTGGGCCTAGCGCATATTAATAAAGGCCCAACTGATAATAAGATACATATGTAGAGAAATAAACAAATTAAGAAAGGTTGTACATGATGTAGATCCACATAAATGCATAAAGAATAAGACAACAATCTAGATCTACCACGAACATCATAATCTACAAAATAGTAAAGAAAGAAAACAATTATAACCCTAATAAGTCAGTAATGATAGATCATATACTATATTAAAATTTCATATGCTTGATCTAACAATAATTCATTAGTGATCGAATGATGAGCGAGCAGAGAGAAAAGTGATGGTGCTGTCATATTCATACGTAAGAGAAAGAGAGAAGAAAAAAAAGAGAGGAAGGAAGAGATGGCTGTTATTTGAGGTGATGGAGAATAAATTAAGAGATGAGTTGGGTTGCAGGTCCATTGCTGCCCCACAACTTTCCTTTTTTTTTTCTCGGGCGTTACATGAACAATGGGATTAGATAGAAAGTTAAAAATGAATTAAAATATATTATAAAAAAACTCTTAAAAACTTTGTTATGGTAAATGGGATTTGAATTCTAGTAGTAAAGTTCAGCTTCGAATTGCGTTACAAGCGAGAACGTGAACACCTAATCAGGTAACCACCACACAACTTGTTTGAATATTATTTATATTATATGTTATAAGGAGATGCTTGCACATGCAGCATAATTTTAGTTCAAAAAATCTGCGTAATTTGAATAATATATTAATGTCTAAAATTTCTTTTTAAAATACATTTTATATTAATAAATGTTTTAATATACTATTTTTTTCCGTAGGTCCCTTTTGCAAACAAATAATAGGATAGATATTTTTCTCATTTTTTTACAAAAAATAAAAATAAAAACAAAAATAGAACATCTTCCCTCCCGGCCACGAGTAAATGACAAACTAAAACATAGGGTCAAATTAAATATTTAAATTATTCCTTTTTTATATTAATTTGAATCCAACAAAAGTCAGATTTGCATGCATGCATTCCATTATTTTTTTATTTATTCTTATTATTAATTATTTAATTTAAGACGATGAGAGTTAAAACTCTCAACAGTTCCGGAACTCATGATTTTATCTTGAAAAATCCCTTTCAAACTTCAATATACATATTGATCTTTATTTAAAATCAATAACTAACAAGGTGTGCATGTAACACCTCAAAATTCGACCATTGTCGCATGGTGAAGTCTCCTCTCGTAGACACTAAGGCTATAAAATATTTGACTATTCTATTGACCATGACTAGTCAATAATAATGACACGTCAGCGAAAAGCTAAACCAATAACATAAATGAAACATAATATAAGGAATGAAGAAGCTATTAAAATAACATAGTCATCCAAACAACGATTCCATAATACAAACTCAAATAGTATCAATATTTGTACTTATTACAATTCAAAGTTTGACTAGACATATGACATAATGAATATGAAAAGGAGTCCTTATCCATGTGCAACATTCATTAGAGCATCATTGCCGCACATACCATCACTCCACCCTACAAAAAAATTATGTGCCATAGGGATCAATGCAGGGGAGGGCCTCTCTCTTAAGCTTTTGAAAAGCTTGTGTGAATAACATAACGATGAAACATAAATATTCATAATAACATAGCATGATATTTTTTTATCCAATTATAACTCGGTATAACAATAGAATGATATATGTATCAAGATAAATCATAGAGTAGCACGTCATCAATTTTTTTAATCGATACATCAATGAATTATAATATGATCATTGGTAACTATTATCGAAAACAATGAGAATCAATAGATCAACATAATCTCTTTGACTTAATGATCGATGGAAACATATTAACATGAGATCGATAGTTCAGTTGGATACAATAACATTAACCTTAAGAATCGATAATCCGGAGATCGTAGAAAGTTATTCTTTCAATAACACATTATCGATAATTCGGTGAATTAAGTACTATGACACTATCATTAGAAATTGATAATTCCATGATCCACATTTTAGGATCGATAAATCAATGGACGTCATTTTGGATCAGTAATTCAGTAATCATCTTTGAGATCGGTAAATCTATAAGTTCATCTTTAAGATCGATAAATCGATATATTCATCTTTAAAAATGGTGAATCGGTGCTTTCATCTTTATAATTAGTAAACATGGAAGTTGTTTCTTCAACTTCTTTAGTTTTTTTATAGTGGAAGAGCTCTTCACTTTATAGGGTATGCTTACAGTCATATGCTGATAAGGTCAGTGGTGCATCAAGCCACGATAGGTTCCCTTTTCTTAGGGAAGGATGCGTCACTCGCCTTCGGTGAAATTATTTTCGTGCATGGGATGGAGAGGCCCATACAACAAGAACAGTGACGATATTGTTTTGCCTTCACCGGCCATGTAGTTTCACAGTGCTAGCTTTGGCTATGCTACTTGTCCCGTAATACGATAAATGGTAAATCTCCAATGCATAGAATTAGCATGGCAATCCTTAGCTTTCATCTTTTATCTTCATTAACCTATAAGCTATCTTTTGCATCGATAAATTCAAGGATCATGATATGTGTAGGCTACAACACCAAAGGATAATATTGAGAAACTTGTAAGTCATACATAAGCCCCCCATGGATCATGATAAATCATAAAATCAAATATGGCGATAGGTTATCGCGATTCATAAGAATTATATCAACAATGACTTTTCCTCGATGGGAAAAATTGTATAACTTGATTTGTCTATAAAAAAATCAGTTCAAGATAATATAATTCAAATAATACTATAGAGAATATTATGATACTGCATTGATACTATTGAGATTGATAATCTACTTAGGAATATTGCTTGGATGATATTTTGAGTTCCAAATGATATTATCTCAATCATTATAAGGATGGATCTGTTCAAATAATAACAAATCAAAGTAACAGTTGATCATAATAATTGGAATATTTTATCAACACAATAATTCATTGCAAATTTATAACCCCATAATTGAATTAATACCAACTAACATAAATAATTAGCAGTTAAACAAATAAATGTGATTTTATCGTCTTCGTTTCCTATTGTAAATAATAATTAAATAAATAATTTCTTAGCTCCATTTCTAGTTAATCATAAGATAGATAAAACAAATAATAATTTCTCGGCTCCATTTCAATTAATTCTAATAAATAACTAAAATAAATAATATTTTTTTGACTTTGTTTCTAACTAATTTCAATAAGTACATAAAGTAAATAATAATTTCTTTGGCTCCTTTTCTAATTTTTTGGCTTCATTTTCAATTTTTTTAGCTCTATTTCTATAATTGTTTAGCCAGCAAATTAATCTTAAAAAACACAAATAAAAAGGGGGCTTGGTTGCCAAAAGCCACCATAGCCATAATGCATGGCTACGGTGGCCACTTGACCACCATAGCCATGAGTTACGGTGGCCATTGGCCACCCATACTCCTGCATATGCATCGCTACGTTGGCTAGTTTGGCCACTGATAAGTGAATGAAATGAACGTGAATTTAGTCTTTTTGTTATTTAAATAGAGTTCATTTTGTTCTTATTTATGTTTAATATTCGGAGATCTACACAAAGTTGTAATTGTTTTGACAGGAGACAACCAACACGCGAAAACGGGGAAAATGTCGAGTTATCAGTGAAAATACGGTCGACCCG
>LTAE01006500.1:0-25194 GCA_001647135.1 Pontederia paniculata
CGGCGAATCTGCAGAAGGTGAGAGAGAAAGAGGAAAAAAAATATTATTATGGCTCTGATACCATGTTAGAAGAGTAGAATGTAGAAAATGTTTTCTGTATATTTCTGATGAGTCTGTACATCTATATATAGTACATGAAAAGGATCATATGGATAACCACCAATGTCTATCTAATCTAACTAGAGAAGATCATCTAATCTAAACTAATCTAGATAAACACAAATCTAGATAAGATCAGATCTGGATAACAACAGATCTGGATGATATTAAATATTTACAAAAGATAAGATTAGATTCTCTAACACTATTGATTATTGATATTTATACACTGTCTACCTTTGGGTACTTATTGATGCTCATAACAAAATTGATGATTGAAAAGATGAAACATTGATTATTGTTAACATTGAATAGTAACATTAATGACTACCATAATACTAATAAAAGTTAGTACTCATATATGACATTGATTATTGCTATAATATAAATTATATCTAGCTTATTGATATTTATTCATATTCATTAAACATATATTGTATTATGCTAGAGTTATGAACTCATTAGCATATTATTATTTATTAATTAATACTTTGATAATATGCTAAGTAAAATAAGCACATTGAAATATATCTATTATACTAGGATAGTTGACATTCATAGTATATTATTGATTATTGATTGATATATCTTTTGAGACTAATGTTAGGTCTCAAAATAAATATGACTGCCACATACGACTAACTAGGATGGATTTTCCCTGCATTCTGGAACCGTGCAGGTAATCGAGAATAATGGATCGCGGTGACTCTGCTCTCGACGTAAAGACTGCACATGATATATGCATAAAGTTTTGCTATTATTATTGAGTCTTATACTGATTATATTTTATTATTAATATTTTTTTTGTTGATTACAGTTTCATTCGTATATTACTTATTGTCATAGCGTTCCCGGGACCACCTGACCGCATGTCGAATATCGATTCAACCACGTATTTAGGCTAAATTTCGGGGTGTTACAAGCTAGGACTTTTAGTGATATAAGATTCGTAATTTATTAGGATACTACAGATCATACAATCAACTGTGATATCTATATCATGTCCATATTACACAGTTTCTTCAGGTATCCTATTTTGAGTACTGGTATTTTGACTAGATGATTAACTAATTTGCGGATAAAGAAAATGGAGATGAACCGGTAAAAAGCTGATGAATTGAGAATTGGAGAGTATAAAGATGGAGAGGAAATATTACTGTATTGGTTATTTTGTTCCGTTATCACTGATACTAGTGAAGCTTGAAGACACTGCGAATCTTGAGAAAATTGTATTGGTTGTTTTGTTCTGATACTTATGTCAATGTTCCCCTCAAGAAAATAGCAATGTGATCAAAGCTTGGTTAAGAAAGTTGCCAAGGCAATGAGAACCATTTCAATCTATTCTAGCATCTAGTTGTGACTTTTTAACTCATTTCGGCAAGCAAATTCACTTTATGATTCCCCTCTCAAAACCAAAATCTTACATCAAAATGCAAATTATGTTATTTTAAAATTAGTTCAAAAGCTGAATATTTTTATTAAATTTATTAATCAAATCATTTTCTGCTATTTATAAATATTTAATCGTAATCCGCTATTTATTAATCAACCTATTATCCATTAACCGAATACTTAATTTTGCTAAATAGAACCTAAGACCCATTAATCAAATTCTTAATCTTGCTAAATAGAACCTAAGACTTACATAATCAAAGGATACTTGGATGCAGGAGCAGCCGGGAGAATAGAAAGATGAAAATGATAATGGTGTGCATTTATGGAGTCAATTTCTTTGTTCTTATTCAGAATATCATTATGAACCATCAAATTAATCTGACAATGAGTTATTATATTGACGTACGTAGTATAACCGTGTAAAATTATTTTCATTCATCACCATTGAATTATGGTGTTTTTTTTATTTGAATGAATAAAAAATTAGTCTGTTTACCTTTAATTATCAAACTCTTTTACTATATCCGTCTACAACTTTTTTTGTTGACTTATTATTTATTTTTTAACCCTTTATTATGATTTGAAAAGAGAGGAAAAAATATTCCTTGCAAATAAAAGATTGAGTTATTAGGATTCCTTTTACTTAAAAATTGCCCAAGTGTAGTTTTTAGAATTTTTCTTTCAAATGAAATGAAAGGGCAATAGTTGGATATAATAGTTGAATGATCGACTCCTTGTTTCTTCTAAAGTAAGAAGTTTTGCTATAAATAGTTGTTTCGTCCCATTGACTAAGGAATTAAAATCTGAATAAGAATGCAATTAAATCTTAGAGTCATCATTATCAAAAGAGTTTTAAGTCTCTATACGAGGAGCTGAATTAGTCTAACAGCTTTTTTCTTTAAAAAAGTTTTTATTATTTTCTAGGACTTTGTTACACTACTTCTAATTCAATTATTATATACTTTATACCTTAGACCCCAAAAGATATACACTTTATATTAAGTTTATGTTTTTTATTTTTTTGATTGTCACTCCAATTTCTGGAAAATGGTGTTATTGTCCAACCCGCGCGCACTAAAAAGTGCAATGTACACATATTAGAACATACCTACTATAATCCCGACTAATTTGATGCCACGGATCATGTACTTATGACAGATGAAGCTCTACGTTCACGATCAACTTAAGCTTTAAGGAATCACTTTATATTTTTTTCTTAAGTAGAAAAGAAAGAAAAAAGAGTTTTACAAACTGGAAGCAGAGAACTGTCAAGCCATCACCCTTTTCAATGGACACAAAAATATCTAAAGATGATCCAAATGGTCATAGCAAACATCTACAGCGTGTCTACTTCAAGGATGCTACTGCAGCAAGTAAGATCATGTCTGTCTGCACAGAAAAATCTGCAACCCGGTGGGGTCCGCCTTATCTTGTCGTGCCATGCCATGCGATGATGGATCGTGATGGATGGAACCTAATCTTCATCTACTCGATCTCCGATCTCTGGTATAGTGGCATGTATAAAAGGATAACACTTTGCACAGCATACACTACTACTCCTATCATCCAACAAAGGCTCAAAACCAACTCACAAAGATGCAGGCCGCAGCAGCTGTGTGCTTAACCGGCGCCTTACCTGTCAGAAGCACCCGGACGCTGGTGACCAGGAGGGCAGCCAAACCGCCGCGCAGGACCTTTCTCATGCCCAAGGCTGTGGCCACGCCGGCGCCGGAGTCGGTCGACTATGATAGCTCTCCTGTCTCGTATGGCCTTCTTCTCCACTTTGCATGCAATAGTCCTGGATTTGATGACATAGAATGGTTAGACGTTAAGATCTACGAATCGATCTTAACATACATGGGGCTGCAGGGTGTTTCCTGTGGAGGCCTGTGATATCATCGGCGGCGAGGCATGCAATGCAAAGATGTTCCCGGAGGTGAAGCTGGAAGCCTCAGGTAGCAGGTCCCGCTCCAGAACCATGGAAGAGGTCGACAGGGACTACGTCGAGTACAACGAGGTCAAAACGTGAGTTCTCTACTGCCTGCCTAACACTTATTTTCTTCTTCCTTTTCCTTCTTGTGTAAAATGGGGGACAAATTGATGTTGCAGGGTGTTTCCTGGGGAGGCCTGTGATGACCTTGGAGGAGAGTTCTGTGAAGCAGAGTACCAGAATGGAGTGTTTTAGGAAGAGAAGCATGGAAAGGTTGAGGCTGTTGGAAGAAGTAGAGAATGCTCAGAAGTAGCAAAATGCAATCTTGCTCACAGCACAAGTTAATACTTTGAGAAAGCTGTGTATGTGTGTATATTATGTATCAATTACTTTTGAAACCGTGCAATACTAAAAGCTAAATAATTCTGGTATTTGCTGGTTTTGACAACTTATGATCTCTGTTCTCCTTGTATATATGCTGGCAAGATGCACTTCGATTCCTAGGTACAACTTTCCTGAAAAAACTGCAAGAATTTAGATTGAAAGCATGAATAGTGTACTAAATTTTGTGGCCTTCACTTGAGGAAGATACCAAGCAACAGACGATGCTTGATATGCTTGATAAAATGGGATCTAGGAGCTCTTGCTCAGAGTATAATTTTACAAGGGTCCAATCTTTTGAATAGATTGACATCACAAACTTTGAGGGTCGAGAGAAAAACACAGTAAACATGCCCAATTGTGAAGACGGGTATTTTACAGATGTTCTTTGGTGCATCTCAGCAGTTAAACAGTTTTCTTTACATGTGGAAACCTTTCTCCAAGGAACCCCTCGTGCATCAGCAATATGGAAAAAAATATGCTACGAGGATGCATGAAAATCTTATACTTACATGACCTACCACTTGCAACAGTGAAAAAAGTGAATGCACTTTACTAATTTTTTTATCACTAGGACTGGCAGCCTTCAAAAACTTCAGGACTCTAGTGTAGGAAGATTTTTGGATTCAGTATCTCAACAAATCTTCCTTTTTTTTTCTTTTGAGAGGCTCAGCAGATCTCTTGCGTTGTTTAATATCTGAAGGCTACCATTTCCAAAATGCAAAGAGTTGCCATACTGCAGGGAGGTCTGATATACTGTACTTTGTTGTTAAGCTGATGTCGAACACAAATAGCACCTTACCCTGTATGCTCTACCTCCAAGTGCAGAATTGCTGTTTCAGCCTAATACAGAGAATGTAAGTCAAGTTACATGCAACTCTTCTGATGATGTGAAAGTTTGCACATGATTATCAAAAATCATAACATAGTGCTGAATGTATGAACTTTAACCGTACTCATATATGCAGTGAAGTTCGTGAAATTGCTAATGGAGTTCCTTTCAATGTAATATCCGTAAGTTAATTCATTGTTAATTTGTATTGTATGACGAATATCTATTATATCTGCTGAGGCACATGTTTGCAGAAAATGCTGAAATTTGATGAAGAGTATTAAAATGTGATTCTTTAAACTGGCGTAATTTAAAAGACTAAAGTCTAGCGCCATAATTACACCTAGAACTTTAGGAAGAGAAAAGAGGAAGTGAAACGCACATCTAGGTTCATCTTCTGTGTAGTGCTCTCTTCCTAACCAGCACTCTCACCAGGAAGATCTTTTCCATCTTTGGTTGTTTCCACAGGCTTCTGGCCACGATATATCTTCCTTTTTCTTTTTGGAGGACCTATAGAAGGGCTGGGAGCTTCCTTTGGCTGCTGGCTTGCCTATATATATACATATATATTTGGATTAATAGCGATGAAATTGCATTAGTAGAAGTTATCATTGTACAAAAGAGATCAAGTGACATTAACCTGAACCATTTGCTGATAGATCCATGGCATCATTGGTCCATTTCCAAATGTCTGAGGGTCAAAACCACCCTACAATATTATATGCCATTAACATTTAAAGAAGCAAATAAATAATGACTTGTATTCGCAAAATGCACGTGGACCGACAGTTAACAATATGCAAAATCATCAAACATGATGACCTAATATTAACAGTTTATAACATGAAACTGGTACCATCCTTCCACATTATGATATAAGCAGCTATAAAGAACTATTCACGACAAAGATTTGAGTGGTTAATAGGACATACTGGAAACATATACACAATGCTTGGTCGCACTGCTACTTGGTTGCCAATATACTGCTGGCCATTTAATGGCAAAGACAAATGAGCACCAGGTGGCATGAGAGTTGCATTTGTTCCATCCTACAGTAAAGCATATTCTAGTGAAAATAACAAATTTCATAGATACTATGACTAAAGAGAATGTAGAATCTCAAGGTAATAGGTAATGTAGAATCTCAAGGTAATAGGTACCATTGGTCTGATGCTTGATTGTGGCAGCATATGGTTGCCAATATATGATGTGGTTGGTGGTGCTTTTGGTGGAATTTGGAACTGTGAGTTTTGATTTCCAATGTTTGTGATGCCTGGTTGGACCTGCTGATGACAATGTATCAGAGTATCAGAAGAGGAATAAAGATAATCAAAGTCAGTGCATGTATTAAATAGTATAGCATTCTCTAGAAATTGACATTACCTGTAAAAGAGACTGTAGCATGGACTGGCCATGCACCTCATCTCCATTTCCAGATGCCTTCCCCGAGTTTTGTTTGCCATTCCGGTTCAATCTATTAGATTTAGCAACACGTGGCTTGATCTTAGGTTGTGTAGCATCATGTGTGCTATCACTAAGGAGAAACTTCTCCACCTCCTTAATCAGCTTCAGAGCAAGTTGGTATTTATCTGATAATACTCCTACTTCAACCAGCTGAAGGCATCGCATCGATAAGTAATCATAACGATCCACTCTATTATTAGCAATGACATCATCTGATGGACGAGCAATGACATGTAACCGCTTAAAGTCCTTTTTCCACCTATCAAGAACATATTGATGTGGAATTTCGTGGACTTGTTGCAATTTAAATACAGATAAAGCATGCCTACATAAAACCCCTCTAAATTGGAAAGAACCACATATGCACTGAACTTCCTTTTCTTCCGTGTTGTATAAAACATCATGATTCTTATTCATCGTTCTTTTTCCATCATCAAGAAATATGCATTCTTTAACATCAAATGTGGATATTGGTCCATCTGACTTGAGTAGTGATGCATGACAATACATTATGGCCTCAATCTCATCCTGAAACTTTTTGAAGATGTTAAGAGTGTACGATTTGGAGAGTTGTTCTTCCATGTAAAATTTTGAGACTGAGGGCCGCCTCTTGTGGAAAGTTTCAAAATCTGCTTGAGCTTCCTTTTCATACTTGCTCTGCAAAGCTGTCTCATATTTAGTGAGAAATTGCTTTATTGATGTTTTTGTTTCTACGTGTCCGTCAAAAAATGCTGTTGTTGTCTCATTACGTTGTGTGATAGACATTCCTGCCCAAAATGTGTCTTTCAAATAAACAGGGGCCCACAAATTCCGTTGTTCATATAAGGACCTCAACCACTCATTACCTTGGAGTCCATAGATCTCAACCATCCTTCTCCAATCTTCTTCAAATTCGTCAATTCTCAGTGAATCATGAACAGCCTTTTGAATGGCCTTGTTAATTGCTCTGAACTCTGCCAATCCGCCAAATTTTTCAGGAACCTTCTTCATGATCTGCCATAAACATATACGATGACGTACACCGGGTAGCACCTCAGCGACGGCGCTCTGAATTCCTTTGGACATGTCAGTAATTAGGGCTTTGGGAATAGAACCTGACATACATGCTATCCATGCCTTAAGCAACCAAACGTATGTCTCTGTGGTCTCGTCTGAAAGTAAACAGCAACCTAGCAACACTAATTGACCATGATTGTTCATCCCAACAAATGTAGCCAATGGCATATCGTACTTACTCGTCACATAAGTTGTATCGAGTGCAACAACATCATTATAATACTGATACGCAGCCCTTGACCTGGCATCTGCCCAGAATGCATTCCTGATGCAACCTTCCTCATCCAAATCCATGACGTTAAAGAAATTGACATTCTTCGCCTGCATTCTTGTGAAGAAGAGCCGTAGTGCTTCAGCATCCCCTACTCCAAATTTCAGCTGACCTCTTTCCACAAAACTTCTATGTTCGGTCTCGCTGAAAAGAAGTTCTTCAAGCCCACCTAATCTGTCAACTGGTGACACCTGTGGCTCATCCGGCAGCACATCCACACCATAATCATTACTTTGTGCTTTCTTCTTCGCAGCCCCTGATAATCGCCTGTAGCAGCTCAAGAACCGTGCCATAGATGGGCTCACGGGATGGTTATGATCAAGATTAGCCAGCTCCATATGCAGCATTCCATCGCCCCACAGCTTCACCCTGATCTTAGCTGGGCAATTTGTAGTTGCTGAAGTTCTCTTCCGGAATTTGGGCTCGGGTCTTTTCCGGCCTCCCTTGCAGCACATCAGCTCTAAATACAGACAATGCCCTTCTTTAGTGAATGAAGACCTCCTCACCGAGACACCGAACCCAACACGGCTGGCATACCTTTTGTAAAACCTCGAAACCTCCTGATGGGTTCTGAACACCATTCCAACCTCCGGAGCCCCATCGTACACATCATCTTCACCATTGTCACCGTCCAGGCCATCATCCTCCATCCCTTCAGATACCTCGGCAGGGACATCTCTCGCCATGTCCTAAACCAGACCCACATAGCAAACACCATCAGAAACTAATCTTTTTATATCTCAAAATGACTACTTTTCATTGAGTCGGCTAAAAAAATAGTGATATCATCACAAAAATAGTAAGAACAATAACAAATTCGAATCAAAACTTGAGAACTCCCGGGGGAAAAGGGGCTGCCGGAGACCAACGGGTCAAGCTCGCGAGCAGCCAAGTAAGGTTTTTAAAACTAAAAGACCAATTCGTGGAATCGAAAAGGATCAACCTGGGAATTGAGGTCGCGGCGCGTGAATCGAGCCCTCCGGAGGCTACTGCTGGACCGGGCGTTAGGATCCTCCATAATCCCCTCGGCGGCGCCCGCGACTAAAAGCTCTCGTCTGATGCGTCTCCGCAGACGCCGGACACTGACGGCGTTGAGGGATCGCCGGAGAAAAGCCGGGGAGCGGAGCGAGAAGGAGGTCTGGTTCGATGTTAGGGTTTCTTTTTGGGGGAAGAATAGAGGGATGGAATGGGGAAAAGAGGGAAGAGTGAGTCGGACCCACAGGGATATCCAATTAGATCGCGAGAATTTGATGACGTGTGTGGTGGGAGACAAGGACGAGTGGGAAATAGGGTTTCATCTTTGGCCTTTTCGGGTTATGTTTTCTCTCGACTTCATCTGGGTCCAGTTATACTCTTTCTGGGTATACAATCGGGTCGCTTCAAAGTAGACTTCATCTACACGCGTCATTTCTAAAACTTAAATTTGTTGTAAATTTAAAATATAAAAATTAAAAAATTACTAAAGGTAAATTTACATGTTAGTTTTCAATTGAATTTAATGGGATGCTTCCTATTTGATTAGAATCTTATATTTTTTTATCGTTAGATTTAATATTAACAATCAATAACAAAACAGATAAAAGCCGAACGATTCACTTAAAAAAATAAATAAATAACGGTGAAATTTTTTTTCAATTTCCTTTTATGTTCTAATTGTGTTGAATACATGTTGTAGAAGCTCAATTCAGATTTTCGGGAAAAAATACTGTTTCAATTCAGGTTTAAGCTCAATTTTCTCTATCTTTATTAGTCTTTTGGAAAAAAATAAGTAAATTTGTACTGTCTATTATTTTATTCATATAAATACTAAAATAGTTAAAGAGAAAAATAATCTCTTTTTTTATATGATTTTTTCTTCAAGTTTTATGCAAGATCAAACAAAAGATTTAGGACATATTTGACTTATCTTATAAGGATGTTAAAATTATTTAAGAAAATATCCATATTTAATAAATATAAATTATTAGGTAATAACTTATAAGTTGAAAAAAATTCTTTCTATTTAATTTTAAAATTATTAGCTCATTAATTTTAATAAATTATATTATTATTTTATTCATATTTTTAATATTATTATCATATAACTTTAAAGATATCTTAGTTAATATTTATTTTAACAAAATATTAAAATTACTTGTTGATATTATCAACTCTTTTAATCAAATATGTAATTACTTATATTTTAAAATAATTATCAATACTTCAAATATTTATTAGTATTAATATTTATCAAGTATTTTTTTTATCAGCTAAGTCAAATAGACCCTTAATAAAAAAAAATTATTGTCAAAGCACAAAAAAAATGTGAAAATGATTTCCCTTCAAATATTTTCTCATAAATAAATCCCCAAAAATCAAATATTGAAAACGTTTTCCTGGATGAACATTAATTCCAGTTTGGTTTTTCTTATTAGTGAATTAAGTTTTAATAAAAAACTTAAAACTTATTATTGAAAATATCATTATAATACCTGACGGTGATTCCTCAAAGGAAAGGACTGTCAGGATAACTGGAAGTAGAAAGCAAATCGGTACTGCTAAAGAAATGATCAGAGTGCAACTAACTAGGTCTATTTATTGAACTAAAATGCCTAAGTATTTCTTATTAGATGGCCAATCAGATGCTACTTTATCTAGGATGTAGTTGATATTTGATTATGCTCTATTTCTACACCTATCTATGAATGATATTTGAGACACTTCGGATGCAATTCTAGTATTCTTTAAGCAAGTAATCTTGGTACAAGTAGTTCTTATTGTCATGTTTGATCTTTGGTTAGTTCAATCAAACAATATGGGTATCAATCTGTTGAGATCATTACCTTGTCCATTCTACTTTATGCTGATTCTGAAACTAGTTAAATCAAGCTATTTAGTCTAGTTTCATGGGTATTAAATACTACTAGAATTTACATTTCATATTGTTTTATATTTTGAAACTAGTTAAATCAAGGTATCTGGTCTAGTTTTATATAAACATGCATGGAAAAGGTGGAGTATTTACTCAGTGTTTCCAAAAGTTTTCCACTTACTTAATCCCTTTTCCAAATATACTTGAGATTTTATCTATGTAGCCCTTCATATTACGTAGGTACATAAAGTATATCTCTAATGCAAAATCAACAATAAATATTAAACTTGAATCATATTAAACTTATTATTGATTTTGCTAAGAATTAAGATGAGCTGCTGGTAAGTGGTTAAAAACATTAAGTACATTAAATAAAAGTGCTACCTTCATGGGCATAAAAAAACCTTTGGACTTTTTGTGTTTATTTTCTCATAAAACAAAAGATGGCAAGTGTCTACAGTAGGTTACCTTGTATCAAATACTCAATGAAATTTGAGTTAGATGATAACGAGGTCTGAGCCTCGAGGTTAAGAGATGAGAGAGCTAGTAGCCTCGAGTTCGAATTCTCACGCTAACATTTCTAGGGAGAATCTCTATCCCTCGTACTGACTCAAGAAGGTCTCTCATACGGTCCCCTTCCCTCAAACACCTACTTTAATCGATTGGAGGTTCTTCCTTAAACAACTCCCAAATTAGTCAGGTGCTAGTAACTCTGAATACCGATTGGCCCACCCTGATAGGTGCGATTCATCGAAAAAAATCTCAACAAACAAATGTCATGATTGTAAATGTGAATGCAAAAGTGAAGTTTTTTATTACTAAAAGAGAAAACGAGGATTCCGATATAGAATGAATTTAGATCAATTTTTATTTATGTTGTTGATACACTAATTAATATCTTAATCACCTAACATCAATTTGACAAAAGATCATGCTCAAAACTCTTCAAAATTATTCACCATTAACTATGTATTGAGTGATAAGATATGCTCAACATCCCTACTAATATCGAGTGCTTAGTGGGTGTATTAAATCTCTATATCTTATAAATTATATGAATAATTTTAATTATGATTCATGATTTTTATATTTAATCAAATAATAAAAAGAGAAGTGGTTCTAAACAAAGTTGCTCTACATCTCATTTATCTCACTGAAAAATATATAGAGAAATTAAGTGGAGCCCAAGGCCCACAATATTTAAAGTTCAAGGCCCATTAACAGAGAAGTAGAGGCCGACTATAAATAGCGGAGCCTTCCCGAAACAAAGCCTTCTAAAACCCGATCGCTCTCTTCCGTCCACCACATTTCGTCTCCTCCGACGACATCTCCACTCCAACCCTAAACGCCATCTCCCGCCATCTCGCTCCTCGGAGCTCCTCCTCCATGGCGGACACAGCTGTCGACCATGCAGTTGCGGCGCAGTCGGGCGCCGACGAGATCGCCTCCGCGGCGGGTGACAACAAGAGGAAACTCGACGATTTGGAGCCCCGCGACGAGGAGGACGAGGCTACCTCTCCCCCTGTTGCCTTGGCCCAGGCGGAGTTCGCCGGCGACGAGGAGATCGATGGCTCTCGTAATTGCCCCTTTCTCCGTTACATGATCAGTCTCCAATAACTTGTTAAATCGATATAGCGGTGTCACATAGTTTTCGACAGCGAAGAAAACAAATATTGATTCACAGAGGAAATTAACTAGTCAATAGAAACCTAACTACCATGCATTGTTTTTGTTGGATTTCAAATTTCACCAGACTCTTGTGCATCGAGTGATGTTGTCCCCTCTATTGAGATTAAGGTTCTCTTCTTTGCGAGAGCTAGGGACCTTACTGGACTGAATGAGACGTCTGTGAAGGTGCCTTTTGGTAGCACCGCCGGAGATTGCGTCGGCATGCTGTTGAGTAAGTTCCCAAAATTGAAGGAGATATGCAATTCCATGGTTGTGGCATTGAATGAGGAGTACGCACCTGATTCTACAGTTTTGGAAGACAAAGATGAGTTAGCAATCATCCCACCTATAAGTGGAGGGTAAAGATGGCTGCAGAAGCAGTAAGATTTTTTTTTTAAGTCACATTTGTCCTAAAATAAATTTTAATGCAGATATGGAGAAGAATTTTCTACTCAATACTGCATTTTTTCTCTGTGCCAGTATAATGAATATATGAATTGTTCTAATTCAACTTCTTTCAGTCAACATTTCGAGCACTTTATGGAATTTAAATTATCTGTATTTGGATGTAACCCATTTTGTTAATTTTATTTCTTATTTGAACTTATGGCATATATGTTAAATAATAATCGACAAATTGCAACAGCAAAGAAAAAAGGGGGTAGGGGGGTTATGATAATATTGAAATCTTTTCTAACAAGTCAATGATTTTCCTTTTCATTTATAAGAAGAAACAATTATTTATACCAAGGCTTCTATTGATTTCCCATATACCGAAAAAAATGATCACAAACCTTAAAATAAATACTTGTTCCGATGGAACCTTTTATAGCTTCTACATGCAGAAAATGATATCTAGATTCTAATCTTCATTGTTTTGTGATGAATATGTATCATGTTTGCTCTTTGTTCATTATTTCTCGTTTATGAACAGTTATCAATGGTGAATGGCGGGTATTTCATTCAATGGCTTTCAGTTAATAATTTTCCCATTTTCTGTTGTTTATGAATATCATTTCATTATTCCTTATTTGTTGGTTTTAGATAAATTGTATGCATAATTGCATATTGCATATTGTAGGTATGTTCATTTACCCGAGGCTCTTTGATTGTCTGAGATTTGTTTTCCACTGCTCGCATATGAAGATTTGCTCTCAGATCTGACCATTACCAAATACAATCATTGGATATCTCTACATGTGATCAAAATATTATCTTCGCCATCTTAGATTAGCAATATTTTGATGTGCTATCATCCTTTACCTCTAGATCCAATGGCCCATCATATGCCAATAACAGTTCGACATCTATTTGGAACATAAGCTTGAGATATCCTCCATCTAGCTATTTGTACCTCTTTATTTCCAAAAAAAAAACATGTTTGTGCTTTTGTTTGCGGATCTTCAATGTTATAGATGAACTCCAAGATACTATGGATTTTTTCAATTTTCTTTTAATTTCTGAATATGTTGAATACATGCCGGAGAAGCCCAATACGGAGTGTATGGAGGACGAAGTTCGGTAGGTTGGAATTTAAGCAATGGAAGGTGGAGATGCGGCACCTGCTGCAGGATCTGATGCGATTCGTTGAGACTGGTGAGGTCGTCGGAAGGAGGAGAGTTCCAGCGCAATGAGGCTGGCGAAGTCGTTGGAGGCGGCTCCTCCACCACCAGTATAAAAAATAAAAAGGCTCACGTTTAATAGCCAAGTACAAGATGCCTTAATGTTATTTTTTATTTACATAAAATTTGACGGATAAAATCTCACAAGAAAAATAAAAGATTGATTAAATATAAATATATAACTATTAGTAAATAATTTTGAGTTCAAATCTTTGTGTAAATACGCAACATAATAAGTCAGGACGGCCCTGCGAACGATCGCTCCTCCTCCCTGCGCGTTGCTGCACTACTGCGCTGCCATCTTCCTTGCTGCTGCCTTGCTGCTATGTCACCGCCCCATTGCCGTGTCGAAGCCGCGCTGTTGCCCTGCCATGTCGTGCTGCTGCCCCGCTTCATTCCTTGCTGCGGCCAGCATTGACGCTGCTGCCCCGCTTCATTCCTTGCTGCGCCAGCGTGCTAACGTTGCTGCTCCTCACCGCATCGCTGCCCCGCTGCATTCCTTGCCGTGCCACCTTACTAACGTTGCTGCTCCTCACTGCATCGTTGCCCCTTCTCGTAGACACTTTGTCATCCTGCTTGCTGACCTGCCTCCCTGCTAGTGCCGCGCTGTCGTACTGCCTGCAGTCTCTACGCTGCGTCGCCATGCTGCCGTCCTGCTTGCATCCCTACGTGTTGTCGCACTGCTGTCCTACTTGCAGTCCTTGTGCGTTGCCGCCGATGCCCCACGAGGAAGGGAAGGTTCTGCACAGCATGCCCGACTATTGATCGACTCCTTGCCATTTAAGTGGCATCTTGATGTTGGTGACTACTGCTGCTGCTTCTCCTCTGTTTTTTTTTTTGCTTCCGAGGCCAAAATTATATCCTTTTTTAAGTTTCTTTCTTCTTCTTTTGGTTTCTTTTTTTCCCTTGGATTCTGATTAACCATTGTAATTTTTCCCTTGCAAAGGTTGAATTAGAGTTAATAGAAAATGGTGTATACTACTGCAATAAAGAAGAAGCTAATTCTGTTTGTTTATAGCTGATGCAATCTTATTAGTTGCTCTGTTTGCGGTTTGAGTTCATAGCTTGCCTTCATTTTAGGATTCTATTTGTGACCAAATGAAACTTCTTTTTCCCCTATAAAAAGGATATTTAAGTGGATATTCATATCAGCTATCTTTATCTCTCTTATTAATTTAATCTTAACGCATTGCTGTTGAGCTTGTGAAGTATGGAATAAAATAATACAATAGTGCAAGAACATATGCTCCTCTTTAGTCTTCACCAATGTTGTTTGTAGAACTTGCTAACAGCTCGTTATGCCTCTGTGTGGTTACCTTTTTTTTATTTTAGCCTCTGATCACTTGGTTATTGAACACTTTAAACAAGTCTAGTGATTGCTTCTAATGACTTGTCTCAAGCATTAAGACACCATATTTAAACATGAAAATTGTTCTTTCTTGTCTGTGAAGTAGAGGTACAATTGTTGGATCTACATTCAACGAAATAAGACACCATACTTAAACATAAAAATGCTCCTTTTTTCTTACTAAAGTGATTTAATGTGAAATTTATATTGTGTTACCCTTTGCCACCTGCATCCCAGCAGGAACACGACGACCATGAGTAGCATCTGTCAAACATTCTCATCATCTTAACTTACCCATGTTAAAACATTCATGTTTAGGCAATCAAACACCTCAGCCAGCACAAAAAGGAAGAATGCTGGATGCACATATATCTCTTAAATTCATTTAAAACTAAGAAGTTAGAAATAGTAATAATCAAATTTAATCCTCGTTACATGATGTATTTGGTCAACTGAATAAACAAGTCTAATAAAGAAAATTCATGCATTTGAGACCTCCAAGTGATGTCTAAACATTTGGAATGCAGCGGGGCAGCGGCCCAGTTGTACATTTATGGCTTCACAGAAATATAAGATCCTGAGTTAGGAGTGAGGTGCAACGTCAGTGCAGTGGTGTGGCGAGGAATGAAGTGGGGCAGCGGCATGGCAGCGGGGTGGCACGGTAGGGGCAGCGGCGCGGCAGATCAGCAGCACGGCGCGGCAATGGGGTGGCACGGCAGAGGTTTTGAACACTTTTTCTATTGATAGTTGATATTAGATCTAAAGGTGGATAATATAGGGTATATGGTGTTCTCTAATCAAATAGGAACACCTCCATTAAATCTTTTCTAAGTCTAATGAAAAAGTTTTTTTATTAATTAATATATTATGTGTAATTTAATTTTTTTTCTATTAAGACTAATTCGTGTATAGAACTATTAGTATCCAATCAGTTCCAAGTAAGAATTGAACTTGTGACTAGGATCCTTCAATCTGTGACCATGAATTGATGCAACAACATTTGGTTTGCATGATGACTATTTAAATCATGAATATGATTTAGATATCACTCGCCATACTTGCATGGCCACAAATTAAATTCACTCCCATCAACATATAAAATTGCCTGTTTTTCTTTCATGATGAAGCCTGTCATCCTACTTATCCACATGCAATTAGTTTTATTCATATTACAATTATAGAAAGTTTATGTTAGGGACTTTGAGGACAAATAAAAATTTCCTAGTCCAACTTTTCACTGACATCAGAATACTAATAATAATAATTTTGTCAAATTTTTTATATATATCAATGGATTTTCTATTTAAATGACAACAGCAGCTTGGATCCTAGTTAGGTATGTCATTGTGAACCTCTGATGTGTCGTCCTCGGAAAAAGATTTTTCCCTGACTACAAAAGAAATACAGAAGTTTTATGGACTCTAAATTTCTTGATCAATAGATGGAGGATGCATCATTGCATTAAATTATTGCAGAAAAAAATATCTGTAATGGTTGCGTAAATAATTCACTCACTCAAAATAAAAAAAAATAATTGTTATTCTTATTATGAGATTATCAATATCAAAGCTCCGTTTATTTTGACAAAAAATAAATCTATTAAAACATATTAACTAATTTTATTTTATTGCTGATATCACACATAAAAGATAGACACGCAGAATTTATAAATTTATCATCAAAGGAGCTGATCTTAGGGAGTATATATATGCACTCCCCTAATAAAAATATGAATTTTCTTTATAATAAGATTTATAATAGTTCAAATTTATAATAAAAAAATATTAAATTTTAATTAAAATTTGTTGACACAGATAATTAGTAAATCTATGTCACGAGATTGAGAGACAAATAAGCTAATAGTTCCGAGTTCGAATTTTTAGAATCATCAATTTGATTAAAAAAATATTATTTTACTTTTCGTGGGCCCGAGCGGATACTCAAAAAAAATATTAAATTCTGACTTCGAAACAGTTTTACTTCCAATAGTCTCGACAGTATATTTTATCTATGGAGTTCATTACTAAATTTGAAGAACTGATTTATTTTTAATCGGATTAAATTTAAGACATTATCAGAATATTTTTTTACTTAGTCTTAGACCAACATTTTAATATTGAGAAAATATTACTTGGTGGTGAGAAGAGGTCAAATGGACGAGGTTTGGACTTATTCCAGCTCATGAATTAGAAACTGTTAAGAGGGGGTTTCAAACCTTTGCATGGTCACCATCCAATTAATTAGCTGCTGACTAATTATTCAATCCAGCTTGAATCATATATTTAAAAGTGTATCTAAACGAAGCAAACGTCTGGTCCACTATATTCTCACTAATTTATCATCGGCATCTACATACAACTGCAACCTTTAGACCTCAAAGCATTAAACATTCAGGTTTTGATGAATTTGGAACATTATAATTAATTCACTTAAATCTGCCCATGCATATATCTCTCTCTGTGTAGGTGCTTGATTAGATGGGCACAATCGAATGCATACATACATCATTTTCATTTACTCAAGGACATGGTTATCCACTTTGATATGGCTGTGCACAAATACATCCAAGCTACACAAAAAGATTCCATCCATGACCCCTTATGATGATTTTTGCATACACAGTCCCTAAGATGGATAAGATGCTGCAGATGTAGGAGGGGATCCGAAAGGCTTGAGCAGAATGACAATGGCGACAGCAAGGTTTGTACACATATGTCGCCTTCCACCAGAGAATGGATCAAACAAAATGAATGGCAAGTGCTTGTGAAAAGCAAAATAATTGGATTTCACATTTTTCAGATAATCTCAACAATTTCTATAAATTGATGATGTGGTGAAAATACTCTATTGTTTGAACAGGGTTTAGCTTGTATTTGCACCAATACAAAAACTGAAGAAAAAGAAGACAATGATATCAAAACAGACCTGTCCTATAAATATCATCATGGCTCCGGTTGCATCTTCTCGCATTCATCTCTTATCGATTGGAACAGGACGGAGGAAAGGTACCTCTCGCCAAAGCTCGGGAATACAACCTGCTTAATAATCAGAAAATTTACACCAGAAGGAAAAAAACTAGTCACAAAATCAGGGGTCGAAATGAATATGTTAAACCACATACGTGCTTTATGATATGCACAAAGAAGACCCATAGTAACTTGAGATGCAATAGAAAATAGCAATTAGAACTTTACTTTGTACACTTGATGCAGTAGCATGAAGCACTAGAAATTTAGCAAGGATTTCTTAACAACAATCTCAAAAAATCACACTCAGCTTTTTATATTGATAAACAAATTCAACTTAGTTCTGTATAAATCTATTCTGATGTACATATCATCTTTGATTTTGTCAGCGGGTCTCAGTAATTTCTAGCAAGTAATGCTTAAAAAAAAGTATATGCCATATAAAAGAAGTTTCCATACCGCTATAAGTTTCCCAGCATTTTCTGGTCTTCTTGCAACTTTCATTGCAGCAGCGGCTGCAGCTCCAGAGGAAATACCCACCTGCATAGATTAACATGCCTTGTTTTGATGTTCTACCGATCAACTGCTTATATTTGAAACGCTCATTTATATCTGTACATATTAAAATCTCCTTCGAAGAAGTTATATTTCTTAATATGATCTAGGCTAGTTCCTCAAAGAAATATGATCTAGGCTAAGGATATTTTTTCCCATCTACATTAACTTCGTTAGGAAAGATGTATACATGACTAGTAGGTCATGAAGCAAGGTGCATATTATAAAAAAAAACAGCAAAGAAGAGTACACAGTTTTAGTAGTAAAACAGTTGACACTTACTACAAAAAAAACAGCAAAGATGTATACAAGTAAGGCATGCTGACACTTACTACAAAATTATGTACACAGTTTTAGTAGTAAAACAGTTGAAAACGAACAATAGTATTGATCAATTTGTAATCTTCATAGGAGAATTCTGCATGGAAGACTAGCAAAAACATTCAGTCATCTTTTTCACCCTTTAAAGGAAAAAAATGTCAACTTCAAGTACTGAAACATAATGATGAAGTTAAAAATCATGTATTAATTTCTCCAAGGAATTCAGATAATAAACAATGTAGTACTTTGTTCTTCTAAATTTCTTACTGGAGATGCCAAAACAATCTTTTGCTATCAAACACAATGTAGTTTAAGAAGTTACACATCCTAACATGACAATCTTATGAATTTCAGGAAACCATCAAAATGTAAATATCTTAGGACTCCATCTTCTGTCAAAAAAAAAAAAAGGTATCTTTCATTTCGTATCTACTCATTAAGATGCTGGATTGCAAGAGAAAAAAACCATTGTAACAACATGAACCTGTCTGAGCATCGTCATGATATATAACAGTATAGCTCCATAATTCTGAAGTGAAGACATACTGGAAGATAGTAAACTTCAGAGCAACCATTTAAATCATTCTCTAGCTCGCTCATGTTTCTGAAAGCTAAAATTAGTCTTGTAATATCAGATATAAAACTACTTAAGTCGATTAGGTTTCATTCATCCACATTATACTAGAATGAAAACTGAGGGTGAGCCTCGGAGCAACAATTAACTTGCTCCTTTGGTGACTCAATGGTGATGGATTTGATCCACAGAAATAGCCGCTGCAAATGCAAGGGGAAGCAAACATACAAATGATCCTTCCCCTACCCCTGCTAGCCAGAAAGCATTCAACGTATGAGGTTTTGCCTTCTCATGGAAACCATCATGCATCACTTATATGGTGAACAGAGATATTCCTAGATATGAACATTATGCTATGATGCATTTTAAAGCTGCAGTGATCTGTAAAAGTGAGATATTTGACATACCAGCAATCCTTCTTGAAGGGCCAATTGTTTTGCAGTCTCAACAGCTTCATCACTTGAAACCTGTTGATGGAACAAACAAACATAGAAATTCAGCGAGATGACTATCATAATAATCTCCAGAGGTATACGAAAAAGATGGACGAGAAGTATTCACATTATAACAATTGTTAGAAGATCCAGTAATAATATACAGGCTACTTTCTTCTCCATTTCACTCAGTATTTAATTGACGGTGGAACACCACAATAAGGTAAAGAAATGAAAGAGAGAAAAAGGTCAGTAAGTAGACGGTAGAAAATGCTGAATATCACAACATATTCTGCATTAATTGGTACCAAAGTCATTCCAGTTTAATCTGAAAACAGTAATCATCATCCTCTCTTGCCCTAATCCTCTCCATCATGAAAAAGACTTTTTCTCACACAAAGGCCTCTCCATAATGTACAGCAAGGAAAAAGATGAAGATGAATACGAAGGAGAGAGTGGCAGAGGAAACAGAAATTCCCTCCTATTTTGTTTTGTATCGACTCGTTAAGTTTATCATCCATTAGAGAATGATGAGGAATAATAGTGAGCAATATCGATATAAGGACAGCTCAAAGTTATTATGTCTATTGAGGATGTTAGTTCATCAACTAATGACTTTGATTGATTTAAAGTCACTTTCCTATACACTTATTCTAGTGGATCATACATCAACTGTTCTGATGGAACTCAGCTTTTTCTCTATTTTGCTTTCCATTTCTTTTTTTGATTTAAGGTCACTTTTGTATACACTTTTTCTAGTGGATCATACACCAACTGGGTGATCAATGTATATAGAGTATACAGTTCTTTAGAAGCAGAACAGTTTTGTTATTTTGATTCCATCAGTAGTTCGAAGGTAAAACCAATATCACTAGTTCATACCTCCAAAATCTCATCAACTACTTCAAGGTCCAAGTTGCTCGGTACAAAACCTGCTCCAATGCCTTGAATCTTGTGTGGTCCTGGACGATTAATATTTATTTAAGGGAAAGCTTTTTTGAGGTTATATTTAAGGGAAAGTGAAAAAGAAGTAGAAAAGGACAATGATATTGCCTTCAGATCATACCAGGTTTTCCGCCTGAGAGAATGTTACTTTCAGCAGGTTCGATGCCAATAACCTAGAGAATTTACGAAATAGAAAAAGGAAATTAAAAGCTAATGAAGGTCTCTAATTCTCTACAGTATACAAAGAGGAAAGGTTACTTTTGTGGGATAGGGGAAGAAGGGTGGTTGACACCTTAACATTGGGGTTTTTGCTCTTCAAATAACGACCAACACCAGATATAGTTCCACCTGTCCCAATTCCAGCAACAAAGATATCTACCTTGCCATTTGTATCTTCCCAGATTTCTGGGCCAGTAGTCTCATAGTGAATCTGCAGGCAGTAACTAAAATAAGTGTCAAGAGAAACATTATAAAGTGAAATCAATAGATAAGAACCAAGATCTGAGAAAGAGCTATAGTATGTGAGATATTCACCTTTGGGTTTGCAGGATTATCAAATTGTTGAAGCATAAAAGCATTAGGTGTATTCTTCAAAATTTCTTCAGCTTTTTGAACTGCACCTTTCATGCCCTTGGCAGAATCTGTAAGGACAAGCTCTGCTCCGAAAGCTTTCAGAAGAACTCGTCTTTCAATGCTCATAGATGCAGGCATAGTCAAAATGAGTTTGTATCCTTTAGCAGCAGCAATGAAGGCGAGACCGATCCCAGTATTCCCACTTGTTGGTTCCACCAATATGCTCTTCAAAAGGATAAATTTTCATTCAAGAAGCCACATGCATGAAATTTGACTAAATCAAACCTAGCTTGACAATATACTTTTTACTTCAACATAGGAAGTAGGGGGACCAATATGAAAGATCACGAGTAAAGCATAAGCTTGTATTCAAATGCACTAACACCTTACGAAGCTACAAGACGCTCTAGCTTGTAAAGCAAGAGACCATAAAATTGCCCAGTGTTCAGCAATCTAATTCTCTACCGTTGCCTTTCCTTTCATTGTCTGACATAGAAACACTTAGGCCATTTCCGGCAAAGAAGATTTTAGACTCTTACTTTTATTAACTTTTCTGCTTCGTTATCCCCTTTCCCTCTGGGCTTTATCTGTTAAAACTTTAAACTAACATAAGGCTATGGATGACTCAAATGTTCTGTCAATTGGTTGCACAAACCCAGATAATGAAGGTGCAACCATGGGACAGTGACTAAACTGCATGGAGATCGGCATCCTACGTCCGTATACATCATTAAAACTCAATCATATCATAAGCCACTTCTGTTGTTATTGTCGTCCATCATTTACGGTGTTCCAAGTCCAATTTGAGACTTCGCTAGTCCGATCTCCTTAATATGTGTATCTGAATTCAAGAGTTGACACTTGACATACTGAAACAGAAAAAAAAAAGGCAGAAGAAATGACTCTCTAGCTAGGTACCTTTCCAGGAGTTATAACCCCCTTCTGTTCAGCATCAGCAATCATACTGTAGCCTATTCTGAAGGTAAAAAACAAAAAAAGTCATATCACAGATGCTACATGAGATTCCCAAAGTGCAAGACATAGATAGATAAAATTTTATGAGGAAAAGAAGAAAACATCAGCATAAACTGTATACCTATCCTTAACGCTGCAGCAAGGCTCCATAATCTCAAGCTTGGCAGCAATATTTGCAGCACATCCTTTTACAATGCTATTCAGATATACCATTGGTGTATTCCCTATAAGCTGCAAGGTAATTGAAGTTCAAATATAACCAAGACAAATTCAAAACCTAAAGCTTTACTAATCACAATACATTAATGATGCATCTTTTGCATATATTTCCCTGCTAATTATTAATTAATGGCGCAATTGTCATATTCCATAATGGTGTTGGCCCATCAAGGAAAAGGTCCATTAAAGCTATCATAAAATATATAGAACAGTCGATAACACTGCTCAGCACTTGGAACCCAAAATCCGCAATATAGGAGAGCATATAATTTCAAAGGCCACATTTTTTTGCCATCATTTTACAGGCATAACCATTTGATAACAATCAGATGTAATTCTTCTCCATTTGATAATTCTCGATTGCAAAACACTCGAACTCCCCATTCGTCACTCTAAATTTGGTCTTTGCAGCGAATAATCAAATTATAGGCACAGCCAGATCCATAAACCCATATTTTCCTCCATCGAAAATTCAGCAAAACCAAAAGACATTAAGTCCTAACTAAAGCTTCAATTTTTTACGTGTCTTCCAGCAATTTCCAACTAAAAAAACTTCAAATCCGTCCAGAATCAAGTACCAAAATGAGGTTTTTCCCTACCTGAGTGACATCTTCGGCAATGTTGAGGCCCTCAATCTCCGTATCAGTCTTCACGGACGAAGCTTTACAGATGACTGGCGAACGAAAAGATGGAGAGCTGGAAGATGAGGATATCATCCTCCAGGACACGGAATGGCCACCGAGGCATCCGGCGGAGAATAACGTGGACGGAGGCAGGTTGGATCGGAGCTGCATCTCCTGCTTCGATCGCGAGTGGGAGGCGAAGGCAGAGGCGATGGGGCTCCCGAGCGAGGCCATTGGAGTCGACTGGAGACGGAGAGGAAAAAGAAAAGAGATGACGAAAAGACTTTAAACAATGTCTTCGTAACGGGAGATGAGCACCGAATGTTATTAAAATAATATTATTTATAATAATATAAAATATACAACATTATTAATATTATATATATTAATATAATTAATTTTATATTTAAATAGATGATTAGTCGATTTATGTCAATCTCTCGAGAAATAGTCAATCTCTCGAAGTAACTAATTTTATTAGAATTTATCTTACAGAATAAAATTAATATAATATATATATATTAATATAAATATTATTTCTTGTGTATAAAAAGTAAGGCAAATAAGTTATTATTATTATTAAATACTTATGATTCTATGTTTGTTATTGATTATACAAAAGATTATTAATTTATTTATTTTAGTTTAACTCATTTCTTTTTTGTTTCATTTTATTTTAGTATCATGTCTTACTTTCTTTTATTTTCATTTCTTCTTCTTATTATTCTCTATTTCTTTTCTCTTTCCATTTTCATTTTTACCCAGTATTTCTACTTCAACAATTTTCCCTTTTAATTCTTTTCTTCCATTTCTTACCATATTTGTGACCTTGTTTTTTTTTTCAAATTTAGAGTTGAACCATTTTTTTTTAAAAAAAAATGTTTATTATGTTTCGGAGTATGTCGTGGCAAAAAATTGAAACAAGAACCAAAACCTAATCGCAATAGGGGGAGACTGGAAGTTTAATATATTTTAGGTGACACAAACAACTTTGAGTTCATCACTGCATTTTTTTTCCAAATCAGGTACCACAGTATTTTTATAAAATTTTATAAAACAGAATGACTAAAATACTTTTACATTTTTACATAAGTTGTATAATAAAATTACTTCTTTAGTACACATATGCCATTCATAAATAAAATATTTATCTATAAATAAATTACTTATTATATTATCATAAGAATTAATTCTTATGATAATATAATAACTTTACTTATTATATAATAAATATATAACTTAATAAGTTTAGCCGTCAGTCTCGAACGACGGCTAAAGTTATTTAATAAGTAAATATAAAATGCATGAAGTAAATATATAACTTAATAAGTAAAGTTATTTACTTATCATAAGAATTAAATAAATCAAGTACCAAAATTTACGAGGTTCAGTCTTAACTGGACTACGTCCTCGAACGACGGCTAAAGTTATTTTTTTGATGTGATAAAACAATAGATAATACAAGATGCAGAATAAACAAAACTCTATGGATGGACTCCCAATACAAAAAAGGAAATATAAATTCTAAAGTTGTCTAGGTTTCGGGGGCTCCGCCCCTGACCCATGGGGATCCTCTTAGATCTCCAAGCTCGTTGATCGGGCAGCGAGACCTCCGTATGAGGCAGGCGACTTCGTCGTCTCAATTATTCGAGCGTTTATGCTGCGCAGGGATCATATGAATTTTTACTTAAATTAAGATTTAAGATATTATCAACATAATTTATATATGTTTTAGTTAATTTAACTATGATAATTAATAAATACTTTTTATTCATTTTCATAATTTAATAATTAATCAGGTATTTAGCACAAATGTTCACTACAACAAAAACTGGTTTTTGCGTCAAAATATTTGGGAGGGTCTAAATAACCCTCCCAAATGAGGCGGTCCAAGTTGACCGCCCCATTTGGGGCGGTCTAGACCCCCCCAAATGGGGCGGTCTAAGAGACCCCCCCCAAATTAATTTTCAGATTTAATTTTTCTCCCCAAATTTTTCTTCTCTCTCTTCACAAATTTCTCTCCCTCTCACGTTTTTTCTTCCTTCACCGGCGGCGGCGACTTTCCTCTTCGGATCCGGCGGCGGTGGCTTTC